>JAZDUH010000544.1:32017500-32285000 GCA_036419115.1 Scarus forsteni
CATGCCAAGTTACATCTGAGCCAGCTAATAGATTAGCGGCTGAGGTGTGCCAATTCAGTCACCATGTGGTTTTGGACCAATAAGGTGCAGGCAGGGGTGAGGGGACATGGACATTATATATATATATGTTATGTCTATGTGAGGAGAAGTGTCCAAAGGGAGGTATCATTGGCACCACTTTGGCCAAAAGCCTGAAATACAGCTTCCATTGGATGGTGCTGGCATTGGTAGCCATTTTAACGTGACCTCGTTAACCAGAGAGGATCAGTGTAAGATTATTTAAAAGACAATCAGTCTAATAAAGTTGTTTCCTGGACTACAAGTGTTGCTGGAGCTCTTTTGTTCTCTATTATTCCAATTTTTAAATGTTAGTTTTCTGAAACCCATCATATCATTTTATCATTAGTGCCACTGAAAAAGGCGCAGAGATTGAAAATCAGCCTCAAAAAGTCACAACTCTAAAATAATCTGTCAAGAATACAAGACAAATATGAAGAAGTCAGTTTTGAGAGAAATGATCAAAAGCCAGCTCCACAATGTCAACATGTAGCTACATGATAATGAAATGAAAACAAATTACCTATTTGTCATCATAATGATTATATTATTAATAACAATAAAGTAATCCATTAGTAATAAATAATTAGTAATATAGACATTAACAATAGCTTTAGTATAGCTTTTTCTTTTTGACCATCATAATCTAATCTTGTCTTTTTCTAAATCCTGATAAAACTTTGGAGCTGTTTGTTCACTGCTGTTATTGAACTAAAGAAAATACAGAAGTCTCTGAATAAAAGAATCTCTGTTATTACATGTGGAGAATCTTACATTTAATACCTGTCTATGAATGACCAGCTCACGCACGCACGCACGCACGCACGTCACTAATTACCATAGCAACCTTGAACCCGAGGTCACCATTTTGTCATTTGCACTCGGACTCGACACCTGTTGGCCTGACTGTGAAAACCTCTGTTGGACATTTTGAGAAAACCAGAATCTTCAGCTGTAAATCAAACACCTGGACACCTGGAGCTCCTCAACACCTGAAGAAGAAGAAGAAGATCATCGAGAGACACCTGCAGGAAAAATCATCCACTGCAGTCACCGAGATGGAGCTGCTGACCCTGGTCAGAGGATGGATCAGCGGATGGATCATAGGATGGATCATAGGATGGATCAGCAGACTGATTGGTATGATTTCCCCTGTTTTCATCTTCACTCTTAAATATTTCTCTCTGTTTAACTCTTTAAATGTGGCTCAATGAGGACAAAGTGGTGTCAGGATCAATTGTTGAAGCAAACTTTTGACTCTTCATCACTTTTTTGCGAGCTTGTTAAGAAATCACATTGTTGGATCTGTTCAGAGTTTTCTTAATTTAACACTTTATTCAGTGAAAAGTTCTTGTTTTCCATCAGGACTTAGAGGTTGTTGAATAGGTTGAATTAAAAATAAAAAGTATTTGTGGTTATTTGTCAGAAATGAAGATAACGTAAGTCAATGAGTCATAATTAGCTCAATGCGCAAACACAGATTGATGGCTTTTTTCCAGGTTTTCTCGATTTAAAAATGTTAATTTGACGATGAAAATCTTTGTGATTTTCCCGGGATAAATGTGGAACATGTTAACAGCAGTATATTGATTTAAAACACGTTTATTTTGGTTTCAAAGCCTCAAACTTGACCAAAAGTATTCATAGATTTTAAGGACAAAATGGCGGCCAGACTCTTTTTGGATTCATGCCAAAAATAAACATTTTGATCACCATGGAGACGGTGGAACTTTGACAGGTTTATGCGCATGCGTGAAGACAGCTGCCCGTTCTTGTTGCGAGGATGGCTGTGAAAGTTTAGTCAGACAATGTAATAGTTTTTAGATTAATTAATCGGTTTAAATAAACTCTTACCTTTGTCCAGACTGTATTTTGATATGAACCGAAAATATGAGAGCTTTAAAACAATATTTCAAGACAACTTTCTTCACACAAATGATGAACTAACAAGAATCAGTGAGAGGAACTAAATATGAGTTAAAATCATACAACCAGATATGGAAACTGAATTTTTGCCATGAAGCATACATCTGTTTTTAGTCACTGAGACATTTTCTAAGACACTCTGTAGTTTCAGCTTGATGTTTCAGTCAGTTCATCGCAAACTAAAGGTTAAAAGACAAAATAAAAACAATCCTCTGGGTCCAAGGAGGCTTAAAAGTCTCATATACATTAGGGAAGAGGGTTTGATCCAATAAAAAAAGATCTCATCCTCTCCATGTTCCAGATTAGTTAGAAGTCATTAGAAGTGAATTTCACAGATATTTGGTTTGTTGTTTGGAGTTGATTTTCTTACAGTTATGAGGAACCATGAAATATTTTCAAAAGTTAAAACACGTTTGTAAATAGGGCTATGTTTAGGTTTTATTTTTGTTAATATTTGTACTAATTTGTTTAAAACTTGAAATCTCAGTTTATATATTTCATCGTTCATGTTGATCTTCTCTTATTTGAGACATTTTCTTTGTATAACAAATAGGGATGGGATGAAATATTGTTTGGCAATATATCGCGATACAGTACGTGACGAAACGCATTGACTTTGAAAAAAAAGGATCGCGAAATAAAGATGCCACGTCCAGTAATAGCGCATGTGAACAGAAGTGACGACAACAAACATTAGCACAAACTACCTTGCCTCCAAAAAGCGGAATGATGGAGTCGAATGAGGTCGAAATTGAGGACGCTCTGTCTGGATACAAGTCATCTGTCTGGCAGTATTTTGGCTTTTTCATTAAAAAAGACGAAGATGGCAAAAACAAGCCTACCGCTCGTTAGCATACACTCTCTCTAACCTCTCTAGGGTTAGAGAGAGTGTTATTGTTTGTGTTTGGCCTGTTAGGTCTTGTGTTTTCCTTTGTGCAACTCAAACAAAAACAAATACATTGTAATTACACAGTAATATTTTTTCTTTTTTACTTTTTTGATATTGTATCGTGACGTATCGTATCGTGACCCGGGCATATCAAGGTGCAGCGTATCGTGAGTTTAAATGTATCGTCCCATCCCTAATAACAAAGCTGTCTCCTTATAATGAGTTAATTTATAAAAATCTCTGGAAAACAGAAAAAGTTTATCAGCATTTGCATTTGAAGCAAAGTACACATATTTTCTATTTCTTTTTTTAACTGCCAACAGTAAACAGACCAAACCTTTAGTATTTCATGTCCCTCATGGCAAACATAGTTATCCATGTACAAACTGAGTAAAGAACTTTAAAGCTCCATAACTCAGTAATGTATGTGAAACATTTGGTTCAGTCATTTAATTATTTAAATATAAAGAGTTAAGCTCTCTAAAGATGTTCATGAGGTCTTTAAGGCTCAGTCTGTTTTAAGGTCAACACTTAACGCTCAGATGTTCTCTCTCCTCTAGGTGGTACCATTCAGCCTGATGTTCCTGCTGCAGATCCTCCAACAGCTCCTGCCTCCACCACAGAGCACCGTCCTGCAGCTGATCGTCCCACTCTGCCCTTTGCTCTCCCTTTTGCTCTTCCTAATGCCAATAAACGTCTTCCTCCTTCTCCAGGTCAGCTTCCTGTGCCATTTGGAGATCAGACTCCTGTGGAAATGGATGTTGAGGACATGGAGGTGGATTACCCTGAAGCTGAGAGCAGCTCATGGGAGGAGGTTGAAAGCATGGAAGTGAACGAGCCCGTCCCGTTCAGCTCTGCTCTCAGCTCTCGGACAGGGTGGCGCAGAGCACGAGAGTGCAGCCATGGTGAGATGGAGGAGGGTCCTGCTGCCAAGAGGCCGAGGTGGGCTGATCAGAGCGACTCAGATTAATTCTGTTGTCGTCCATCAGAACACTTCAGCAGCCATTTCCATGGAGGCCGTCATTCTGGCAGGACTTCCTTTATTTTTGGAGGGAAAATGGACCCATTTGAAAACTTTGCCTTGGCCTCTGGCAGGGCTTCAAGGGTCCCAGGTAGCATCTTGCACTGGGACCTTTTATTTATGTAATTATTGCAGGGAAAATGGACCCTTTTAAAGTCTTGACTTTGCATCTGGCTGGTCAAGCTAACACTTCAGGAGCCTTAGCATCTTGCAGGGCTTCAAACGTCCCAGGTAGCGTCTTGCTCCGGGACTTTCTTTATCTATTTGTTTATTGCAGGGAAAATGGACCCTTTTAAAGTCTTGCCTTTGCATCTGGCTGGTCAAGCTATCACTTCAGGAGCCTTAGCGTCTTGCAGGGCTTCAAACGTCCCAGGTAGCGTCTTGCTCCGGGACTTTAATGGACCTCCTCTTTTTTCTTTTAGCACAAGGTTCGACTTTTCTTGCATCCTAAGGGCCATTCTCTGCGTCTGGCAGGACTGGCGATGCCTCAGGTTGCTCTTGCCTCTGGCAGGGCTGTGGACACCTCGTGTATTGAGCAGGACAGGAACAGAAGAAAGAAGACGGACCAAAAAGCTGCACTGAACAACCAGGACAAACTCCCTAAAGGCTGCTGGACCACAGCTCAGTCCAGGATCAGGACCTCACAGAGGGGCCAGATGTTCTGAAGCTCAGTGAGGCCTGCAGCACATGGACCTGGAGCCGTCTGGAGTTTAGAGGAGTTCATGCAGCAAGAAGAACCTGAAGGACAACACACCATCCTGGATTTAACAGAGGGCACCTTAGGTAGGGCCCTCCTGTCCATGTGACATGGACAACAAGGTAAGTATGGAGCTCTGGTTCAGATCAGGCTGTGGAGGAGACGCCTCGGCCTCCACAAACTGCTGCTGGATCATCTCTCCAGCTCCAAACATTTTCTCTGTGGTAAGTAATCAAAGCAAATCAGAGAAAAAGGTAAGTATGAGCTTCATATTCTGTCATTAAATCACTTAGTTTACAAATTCAAAGATCGTTTTGTTGTTATTTTGATGAAGTCTTATTCTGTCTCTTGAGCAGCTGTGAGTGTCAGAGGACGAAGAAGGTCGACTCTCCTCTTATCCAACTCTGTCTGCTGACGTCCAGTTGGATAAGAGGAGAGTCCAGGTGAGTGTCAGCTTCAGATTTATTATTTTAAAAGCAGAGAAATAGATATTTTATTTTAAATGTTTGAGAATATTTCAGATTTACTGACTATTGTTGTGATCTTTTCTCTAGAGCTGCTGCTTTGAGTCCATCAGGATACGAGGACATGAGGAGAACATGGAGAGAAGAAGAATCGTTGATCCAGAGCGACCTCGACAAGGGGCGAAGTGTAGGCTGCAGACTATTTTAAGTTTGTTATCCATATGATTGTAAAACTACCTTACTAACCATAAATAACTTCTCTCTTCTCCCTCTCAAAATCAGAGGACCTAATGGGATTAGAGGAGAGTCAAGATGATTAATAATTTTTCTATGAACAGAAATGTAGAAATAAATGTTTTTTCATCCATGTTTTTGAAGATTTCAAATTTATTGACTGTTGTTTATTTTTTGTTTTCTCCAGAGCAGCTGCTGACAGAATTCCATCAGGATACCAGGACATCTGGAGACCATGAAGAGAAGATTTACTGATGAATCCCAACTGCTGATCATTCAGGTAGACGGCTGAGCGCTTCAGTGTTACTCGTCTGATTTTAGTAAGTTCCAAAAGTGTCGACTTAACAAACATGAACCTAGAACTCATTCACGTTTGATAATAGAGTGTTTATTTCAAGGGAGGGAGAAATGTAAAAGTACATTGACAACAATTTAACTACAACAACCAAATGACAACAGACAAATGGAAGAAATAACAAGAAAAGTTGAAGTACTGATGAAGTATGAAGAAGTACTCCAATTTTAATTCTTAAAATAGATTTATGATCTGGTATGAAGGTGAACATCTTACACTATGTGACACATCAAGATCATGTGTAGCAGTTGTTTTGCCTCGTTGGTTTTACAGCAGCAATAAATTCAAAGGGCCAGTGTGGCACAAGGAGAGTGGATTTCACACAGGATCACACATGTCAATGTTAGGATTACTCGACGAATTGTTGGTATCAAGGCGTGCCTGCCAATCTATGTCCTTATCACCTTGTGCCAAAACTACCTGCCCTTTAAAATAAAGGCCTAAATAAATTCTGACATATTGTAAATAAAAAGTTGAGCAGTAATTAGGGATGTACAGTGTTTCAGTTCAATATCAGTATCAGCAGATATTGAAAATTTCACAGATATTTACGGCTGATATTTTGGCAAATATTTGTGATATTGGCTGTAATATCGCCAACTTAACAAGTATCCCATGATACTTCACTTAACCATCACTGCTTTGACACATTTAAAAGTCAGTTGTAATTTTTTTCAATAGAACACTTGTTTTTCTTGTTTTGTATCTCCAAATGGAAAAAATAAAGCAATATCATGCATCACTGGCAATAATTGAACACTTAATTTTAACATTTCTATTTTTGATTCTCTCTGGTGACAGAGGCAGAGAAGAGGACACTCGACAAACTACTGGACATCATGGACGATACCAGTCACCCTCTGCACACAGTCATCAGCAACCAGAGTCTGTTCAGCCCAAGACTGATCCTTCACAAGAGCAGGACAAACAGACTGAGAGACTGTTTTGTCCTTCAGACCATCAGACTGTACGGAGTAACAGGAAGACAGAGGAGGGGAGGGAGCAGTAGCCATATCACATGGACGCCATGTTTCAACTGAAGATATCCTGGATAAAATGTTTATTATTAACACTTCAACTTCCAGCTGAACTGTTTGGCAGAGGTCAGTGCGTTCAGGAATATTTAATGTGTTAAAAAATTGGGGGTTTTTTCAGTGCTTTGGGATAGATTTGTGTAGGATTTAAAAGGGAAAAATTATAATTACCATCATTATTATTGTAAATACCTAACCATTTACTGAGATATATAAATATACATATTTACAGTACAGGCCAAAAGTTAGGACACACCTTCTCATTCAATGTGTTTTCCTTATTTTTATCACTATTTACATTGTAGACTCTCACTGAAGTAATGATGGCCACTTGTTTCTCTTCACTTAGCTGATTGGTTCTTGCCATAATATTAATTTTAAAAGTGTCCGATAGGGCTGTCGGCTGTACATCAGCCTGACTTCTGAACAACATAAATGATGGTCCACCCCCATTAATAAGGCAAGAAATTCCATTAATTAACCCTGGAAAGGCACGCCTGAGAAGAGAAAACCATTTCAGGTGACTACCTGTTGAAGCTCATAAAGAGAATGACAAGAGTCTGCAAAGCAGTAATCAGAGCAAAGGGTGGATACTTTGAAGAAACTAGAATATAAGACATGTTTTCATTTATTTCACACTTTTTTGTTAAGAGCATAATTCCACATGTGTTCATTCATAGTTTTGATACCTTCATTGAGAATCTACAATGTAAAAAGTGATGAAAATAAAGAAAACACATTGAATGAGAAGGTGTGTCCAAACTTTTGGCCTGTACTGTGTGTGTATATACATATATATATCTATCTATATATATATATATATATATATATATATATATATATATATATATATATATATATATATATATATATATATATATATATAGATATAGATATAGATATATATATAGATATAGATATATATTTAATCTCTTATTCATCCAAAGCATTTTTTGTGTCACAATCTCAGTTTTCAGCCTCAGCCTCTCCTGCAGCCTGTCACTCCCTGCTGCACTCTAATTAGCCCAGAGTCACCTCACCTGTGTTGCTGCTCACACCTGCACCTCGTCTCCTGCAATCAAGCCAGCTACAAAAGCCCCAGCTCCACACTCAGTCGGTGTCAGACTGTCTTCGCACTCATGCGGAGAACTCCAGACTTTTTTCCCGGATTGATCACCCGTTGCCGACAAGTTTCGTCCCAGACTTTGCCTCATACGCCTGACCCTCGGCTTGACTTCAAGGTATCGACTAGCTTCTGTCCTGCATTCACCCGCCTGTCTGAATCCCCGGCTATCGATCCTGTTCCTGTCTCCTGTTGCCGAGTCCTGCCTATCCTACGCTGTGTTCTCCGCCTGGTAACTCCCTGTCACCCGTTTGTCGAGCAATGCCAGTCACACAAGAGCCAATCAGGTGGCTTATCGCTACCAAGATTCCAATGCCAATCACATAAGAGCCAATCAGGTGGCTTATCGCTACCAAGATTTGACCAATCATTGGTGACACTGCTACCAAGAATTACAAGAACCAATCACAACTCATTGCGCCAACCAAGATTTGACCAATGGAATCATTGGATGCTACCAAGAATTCTCTTCTCCTCCTCCCGCCTACACACACATCCCACAACCCCTCCCCCAAGACCCCCCGACGTGAATGTAATCAAGCCAACTCTTCAACCGGAGAAGACAGCTTTCAAAGATCGTCCGTATTTGTTCGGTAAGTGTCTTCTATGCCAATTGTGTCGAAGTCGTAATAATATTACATTGAAATATGACATTGAAAAGACGCGGTTTGCTGCTTGGGAGCTGAAATTAGACGGCTACTTTACTGTACTGTGATATCACTCGTAATTGGTGACTAAAAGTGGTAGATAGATAGATGATAATAGATTGCCTTAGGGCTGCTTGTAAATTCAGAATAGGTAGTCATAGATAGATAGATAGATAGATAGATAGATAGATAGATAGATAGATAGATAGATAGATAGATAGATAGATAGATAGATAGATAGATAGATAGATAGATAGATAGATAGATAGATAGATAGATAGATAGATAGATAGATAGATAGATAGATAGATAGATAGATAGATAGATAGATAGATAGATAGATAGATAGATAGATAGATAGATAGATAGATAGATGAATAGATAGATAGATAGATAGATGATACATTTAGTCTAAATTTAGTAACCATGAGCTCAGCCTCGGTTAAATAGGCCTAATTTTTGACCAAGACTCAAAAGCACTCTCATAATACTAGTTAACACTAGAAAATACCCCCTGGCATTTTCAATAAATATACATATAGATAGATAGATAGATATTAGATGAGTCAGGAGTATGATTAACAGTCTGCCTGTGAGTAATATATATGAGTCAGAAGTCAGGCGTGTTTAGATGAGAGAGCAATATGTGTTATATATTATATGATATATATTTATGTGTTTCTTTTGAAATAAAACCCCTACATCTTAAAGTTCTTGACTTTCCCAAAATGGATTTATTGATCATTTGGCGAATTTTGTTGAGTGTGTGAAAAAAAGAGAAATACATTTCAGCATTTGTGCCTACAACTGCCAAGGAATCATTTTTACCCCCTCCCACGAAACACTGTATATAGCTGTCACAGAAGGTGCACCTTGCTCGGCAGCATCTGATTTTGACAGCTAATAGTAGTAGACAGTACACAGTTCTAAAAGTGTATTCAGTGTGTTCTTGTGCTGTTCTTCTGTGAGTAATGTGTGTGCGTGCACATGTGTATGTGTCTATGTGTTTGTGTACTTGTTCTTGTTCTTCTTGTTCTTCTTGTTCTTCTTGTTCTTGTTCTTGTTCTTGTTCTTCTTCTTGTTCTTGTTCTTCTTCTTGTTCTTCTTCTTCTTCTTCTTCTTCTTCTTCTTCTTCTTCTTCTTCTTGTTCTTCTTGTTCTTCTTGTTCTTCTTGTTCTTCTTGTTCTTCTTGTTCTTGTTCTTGTTCTTGTTCTTGTTCTTGTTCAGAAATATATCTTAACACTTGTTTTCCAAGTTTCCATTATTACTTCAAATAAACCTCAAATAGATGGAAATAAACCACTTCACAACTTCCACAAATGACACCATAGAATCGCTGAAGTTGTTTCAGTTTGGGGGTAAAAATGACCCCCCACGGCAGTTCTAGGGGGATTGGAATGTTGGCTGTTCTAGTGTTGAAATGTCTTTATTGGCATGGTCATGTTACATATAAACTTAAGAAGCATTTCATGCTAAAAGAAAAAAGTCTGTTTTTAAGGTCTAACATAACCATGCCATTGAAATAAAGGCATTTTAAGTAGTACAAAGAGAGTACCTGTGGGGTTCTTTTTTTTTTTGCCTTTTTTTATGGAGTCCATTTAGCACTCATTTCCTTTTGTCTTTTTAATTATAGAGTTTGCTTCATCACAAATGACAGAAATGTACCCATGTAATATGTTTTCTGTACAATATACAAGATTAGATCAAGCTTATTTCTGACTCTTGATCATTTTCTCCAATACCTCACAGAATGGATCCTAAATTTACAAAGAGGGGAGATGGCTGTCCGAGGCTCTTTGATTCAGAGGCAGAAAGAGTCAAGGCTGAGAAAAGGCCCTGGACCCAACCTCAACCACCAGATAAAGTGATGGAAGCAGCTAAGGCGGCTGTTTTGCAGCAGGGTGGAGACCCTCTCAATGAGCAGCATGTCCTTGGCCAACACCAGCTGCAGTTTGGCATCTACAGAGGGATGACATTTAAGTGGTTGGCTGAAAATGCCCTTGGATATGCTGGGTATGTGGTGGCATCCATGTCGCAGGAGTCAGGACGCTCTGATTCTCCTTACCACCTGATGAACAAACGAGCCATGGAGAGATACATATCCAGCTATCCTGCAGGCCGTTTTGCGATTCGGGAAAAGAAGGAAAAGCAGGAAAGCCAATCTTCCTCTGCTGCTGCCAGTGCCACTTCACATCCCTCTGGCTCATCCTCCCTCTCCCCCACCACATCCTCCCCTTCTCTTTTGTCTCGGCCGTCTACCTCAGCCCAACCGTCGTCTGTCCCTGTAGCCTCCCTGCGTGCTTTGTTGACTGGGAAAGGAAAGTCTCCGAGCATGATTGACAAGTCTGTAAAGAAGCTGCTTTCAAGGCAGAAGTTTCAGCCATGTAAGCATACATTTACAACATTGCATAACTTGTACCATGGCATTGAACATAACATAACATTTAATATTTGTTATTTGTTTTTCATATACTGTAATACTTTTCTTTTTTAGCTATTCCTGCTCCTACCGCTAGTAGTTCCACCACATCTTTGGCAAAGTCACCAAACCTGGAGCCCTCTGATAGTGACCTTATGCTGGCAGCTGAACAGATGGAGACGGAAATGACATGTATGTATTTAGGTAAAAAAAAATTAACCCACTTATTTCATTTTGGAATATTGAAATGTTTATACAGAAGACAAATGTTGAGCAATGTATTTTTGTTGTTTCCAGATTGTGAATGTTTACATCTAGAGTATCTAAAAACAAGAAGTCAAAGTCCCTGCATGTACACACATATACTTTGCTGTTGTAACTGATTCTGATTGAAGAGATGAGGACATAACAACAGTCTTACAAATTAAATGTAGCATATAAATGAATTTGTATCTATTTTATTTTTGCTGTGTCCTTTTCAGCTAAATCATTGTTATACTTTTTGATAAATCATTAGATAGATAGATGTATAAATACAGTAGATAGATGGATAGACTTTTGCTAAGATTCAAAAGAATATACACCTGATTAGTGCAAATTTTAAAAATTACTATAGAGCATAGCTGAACAAAATCATGTTGCATAAAGGTAGAAGATAGTGCAAATCAAAAAAGCATTACAGGAAGAAATATCTTTATTAAAATAGAAATACAAATTTTGGAATAGCATGTTGTACTTTGGAAATGAGACAACTCTCTTTCAATTACTAAAAAGGGAGTTGTCTTTTTTACCCATCATTTGTCTATTTTTCTTTCTGGTGAATGTTTTGTTAAATGTTATGAAGCTGTTTTTTTGAAATATTCATGTGTATTCTAAAGAGGAGGTGATTTATATATATGTGACTAATTTATTTTTTTCATTTATTCCCTAACATCTATTTAACAGACAGCAGAATCTGTCTGCCTGCTGGCTGGATCCCTGCCCTGCCAGAGGTTGATCAGCGATGGATTGCCAAAATCCTGTTTCGCTGGTCCAGAAATAATCAACCTGAGCTGGACTACACAAAGGTGGACAGAATGTGGTGGTATCCTCCTCGGCCTTCTCTGACCTCAACTGCCATCCCAACTTTTGAGCAGTACTTTGGACACCCCTTGTTCCTCTGGATGCCAAGGAAGCTTTGGCGTGTGCAGCTGTTCTGTCCACATCCAGACTGTGGCAAGTCAGAGCTTACCTCAGCTGGTTTACATCAGAGAGTGAAGCAGGTGGTTGGCGTGAGCAGCTCTTACTATTTGGTGTCTGAATACCTAGCTTGTAAAAGCTGCAAAAGGAAATTCATCAGCTGGAGCCACAACATCGTCTCACAGCTAGACATTGGCCACCGCCTCCAGTTCCCCTGCTTGCTGACTTTCAAACTGGGGTGTGACATGCAAATTGTTCGCCTGATGCGTCAGCGTGGTCTGGGAAACAGCAGCAGCCAACTTCAGAAGCAGCTAGAGGAGCAGCATGCAGAGACCTGGCTTGGAAAACAAATTCAGTTCCTCACTGATTACAGGGGAGTTGCACGTGCTGTCTCTTCTGGGATAATATCACCTGTACCGCTGGGGAACTTGCCTGCTATGCCAAAAGTCCCAAAACATCGCTGGCTGATGCAGGTTTATGTTCAGGATGTCCTCAGCAGAGTGGAAGAAGTGAAGGCCTCCATCACTTCACTCTTTGGCCAGGTGTTAAAGATGGACTCCACGAAAAAGATCGTGAGGAAGCTGGCAGGGAGGGCTCAGGATACAGCTGCGTGGGCCACAAATGTTGGTAATGAGCACGGGCACATCATCATGTCCGTGCTCACAGCAAGTGAGGGCTGAGGCCTGATACAGATGGCACAGGGTCTGGTGAAGCGTTACAGGGATGCTGCAGTGCCACCCCCGGAGATCCTGTATGTTGACCGTGACTGCTGTGGAAACTCCCACCTCCACAAGATCTTTGAAGGATGGCCAAATATCAAAATCAGGTTGGATGTCTGGCATTTTATGAGGAGGATTGACACCGGCTGCACAACGGACTCCCATGCCCTCTACACCAGCTTCATGGCTCAACTGATAGCTTTTAAAACCTTTAAGTCCCACACCAAAACAACATGTTTTTTGGTTGTTTTTTTTTTCTCTGTTTCCTGAAATGCTTACAGTATCAAACAATGACTTGTTGTTCTGTTTTTTTAATCAGTATCACTGAATTTATTGATGACCTCTGCCAAAACAGTTGAGCTGGTAGTTAAAGGGTTAAAAAAGAGAATCAATAAATTTCAGTTTTACTATTTATATTTATTTATATATTTTACTATTTTAATTTGAAGCTGATTCTTGTCAAAAGTTCATCATCACCTGCGTTCCTAAAAAGTTTGTTCCCTGCATTTTATGATCATAAATACCAAATTGATATCTGAGTAACTTTGCAGCTACTGGGTTCATGTAGCACACAGTGTCCTACGGTCAGAGCGGAAGGCTTTGATTACGGGATGTTAAAATTTGTATGCAGGACAGTAAACGGCCAGTAGATGGCGATACTGCTGCAGAGACTGGAGCTGCAGAGGTCTGACCTTTGACCAGATGGAGCTGCAGAGAGTGGAGACAGAGGGGGTGAAGATGTCCAACTTCAAAACCTCTTTTAGATAAATGCATCAGTCTGGTTTATTAAAATTACTTGACCCCCAAAATCCAATTGTTTTACACAAATTTCAATTAATTTGACTTCAATGCAAAGCAGTTAAAAAAAAAGATGTATGCAATAAAAAAGAGAAAAAGAAAACAGTCTGATTGAACCATAAAAAAGTAATGATCTAAATAATATTAGAGGTTTGCACAGGCAGTGTACAAAGTAAAGTAAAGTTGCTGTTCAGATCTGTAGCTGTGGTCTCAGATCACAGTATTCTCCATTTAAGTTGGTGTATCTTCTGTCAAGTCAGCCAACTTACTCCACAGCCTTTACTTTAAATTCAGCAGTGAAAAACAGAACGTGAAGCAGAATCTGGTGCATAAATATATTTTGCAGATTAATGTTGTGTTGATATTTCTGGGAAGAAGATGACATGCTTTATTAATCCCTCATGGGGAAATTCAAACACAGACTGAAACATGCTGAATAAAAGTGTAAATCAAAACATTGCCTCATTATCTTCTTGGCTGACATGAAGAGGTCTGCACATGTGTACTGTTCGATCTGAACCTTTTGTCCTCTGTGTGAATGTCAGCGCTCACGATGAAGGTGAAGGAGTGACTGACAGCTCAGTCTGTTCATGAGACTGAGACATTTTTCCATACACACATTCACACACACACACACACACTGCTCATGCCTGCAGAGGGGGCTCGGTTCAGACAGAGTGCTATGATTGGTTGAGTGGAGATTGTGGGCGTGGTTAAGGAGGATGAGCAAATTCTGTGTGGAGATGTTTTATTATCACCAAGACTAATATGAAGCACAACAGACATGATTCAGTCTTCTTGATAATGTTGCTAAATGTTAATTCAACATGTCTGTGGTGATGTTATATCATTGCCTTGCATCATGGGAAACAGTTCTTCTCCTCACATCTTTGGTAATATTAAAAACACTCGTGTTTACAAACAGCAGAAAGATGCTGAGGGGTGAGAACGTTGGACTGCTCTGGATATGAATTGAAACAAAGTGTGGTAAGAGTTACACGGGCAGTCCAGGGGAGGAACAAGGAAGAGGAAAAAGAGAAGTCTGTGAACTTTTTGTCTTGTTCATAGAAGTGCTTCGTCAGGCATTCATTCATTTTCTATATTGCTTATTCCTTTTGGGGACTGGAGCCTTTCCCAGCTGTCATTGGGCAAGAGGCAGGGTCCACCCTCAACTGGTCACCAGCCAATCACAGGGCCACATAGAGAGACAGATAACCATTTACACTCCCACTCATACCTAGGGACAATTTAGAGTCACCAGTTAACCTAATGAGCGTGTTTTTGGTCTGTGGGAGGAAGCCGGAGTGCCTGGAGAGAACCCACCCATGTGGAAAGGACATGCGAACTTCACACAGAAAGGCCCTGCCTGATACGGAGCCGGCAACCTTCTTACTTTGAGGCATTTGTATGACCTGCTGCACCACTGTGCCACACTTAAGGCTAACGGTGTGTTCCCACCGAAAGCGTTGAAAGCGACTGTATTCACGCGTCAAGTGAAATCGCACCGCGGTTGACACTCGAATTTTGATGCTGGTACAAATATGCAAAAAAACAGTCACCGCTCGCTGCAGCATCGTTGCACGGAAAGTCCGCTATTATCATTTCATCATATCATTTCATCGTCTAATATGGCTCCGATTACCACCATCGCTGCTCTGTACCTGCTGTGGAGAAGTCAGCTGCAGGCTAGGCGCCGACGTCAGTAGTAGATGCATGCTACCCTACGGAGGCGGTGTGAGCTCTGTGAGTTCCTCCGTCTCTTGCAGGAGCTGCGTCTGGACGACGACGGGTTCCAGCGGTACTTCATGCTGACTGTTGCCCAGTTTGAAGACCTGCTAGCCAGAGTTGGTGCCAGGATCTCCCGCCTGGATACCAACTACAGGCGCTCCATTCCAGCTTCGGAGCGCCTTTCCATCTGTCTGTAGTTTAGCAGTTTGTCAAATTAGCAAGACTCCAAACCCCAGAATGCCCTGATAGGCGTCAACATGCTCTCTTGCTCGAAAAGTTCAATTATTTCAACCCGAGCGTCAAGCGTTGAGCGTTGAGCTCGAGCATTTTTTCGCTGGAAACGCTCAACGCTCGAACACTTGACGCCACTCGCTTGCCCTGATGTAGCGTCAATTCACGTCTTTGTATTGACTTTGTATGTAATATCAACGCGCAAAAAATTTGTGACGCTTTCTGTGGGAACACGCCGTAAGGGGGGAATTGATAAGATTTTATTGATACCATTGCTATTAATGATCCTGCTAATCAATCCAAGTCTTTAACAAATACCTTATTGATTCCTGCAGATTTTCTGTGTGCAAATGTTGGCCTGTAGATTTTCAGTGTCAACAATCTCAAACACACGTCACAGCATAGATAGTTGCTTCTGCAAGTTGCTGGTGTTTCCATTTACTTGAGGTTGTGCTGTAGGCGCTTTTTGTAAATTTAAGCCACAATTCTGACACTTCTGAACCCTGTCAACGGAATTGATTAGCAAAAAGACTCATGATATCGATTCTTCTGGAATTGGTTTTCAATTCGCATCCCTACCTAAGTCACATGAAAGCTATAAATCAGATGAGCTCTGTTAGACTATCTGGACTTTATGTTCCACCATGCAGGATCTAATGTATGTGTTAGGTGGGAATCTTCCAATAGGTTATGATTCAGTTCTGATCTTTGGGGTCCTGATCTGATTCACAACACATTCCCTGTTTGTAAAATTAGTCTTTATTGCAACATCTGCTTCTGCCTGCAGTGCACCAAGAGGCTGGATAATATGTGATGTCTGCATCTGCTTATTCTCAACCCCCTGTGCTATGAAGTGATTTTAAAAAGGCTATTTAGAAATGGATCCATGGATGTTTTGAATCAATTCTGAGCCTTTCTATCAATATGATTAGTATGTGTGTGCACCAGCGGTTTGATATGATGATGCCTGGTCACAGGATCCACGAGCCGTATTAATGGGCTTATTGATTTTTGGGTTTGGCAAACAAAGGGCCATCTTCACTCCTATCCTCACTTACATTATAGGAGTGGTCCTCCCTCATATTACTGCCTCTCCTCACAAAGATAAGTTTGTTGTTTTGGCTCATTTTGAGGGCTCTGCCACTCATTGTAGCAGTTTCCTCACCTCTGCTTGCTAACTCTCAGGTATGAATGCAGCAGAGCAAATGTGGAGAAAAAAAGCCATCAATGACTGAAAGCTGTTAAAAACACAAAACTAAAAACACTGCAGGTCACTCAGGCGTATTGAACCGTGGACATTACACCCAGCAGTTTGATATTTATCCAGAACTGTTGCATCCTTATGCAGACATCTCTTTCTTGAATATTAAGATCATTAGGTATGCATTTTATTGTATTTTTAGGCTAATACCTCAATAAAAAAACAGGAATTTGGGGGGTAAAAAACTACCAAATCATGCAAGTACTAGACCAGATCAAGAGTTCAGAGCAGAGCATTCTGGGAAATTATTCACCCTGCCTGCAGTCAAATACAAAAAAAGACCCACAATGAAAATTTCTGCATGAAATGTTGTGAAAGAGAAGTCCAGACGGGCTGTTACGTAACCTTCTGGTCCCTTTTGGTCACAGAGGGACACCATACTTTTTTTTCTTTTAGAGGTTAAAGGTGGCCGTTCAGCCCTGATGTGCCACAGGAGAGAGCATGTGAGACAAACATGTAAGTGATTCATGTTTGTCTCACCGTGGGCACTTTGGAGTCTCTCAGTGGACATACAGTATTTATAGCACTGTCGCCTCCGAACAAGAGAGATCATACAGCTCTGTGGGTTCAGTTTTTGTTGTTGTGTTTCCTGAAGCTTGAGTCTTAAAATGTGGCTTAAATAACTGCAATGACATTTAAGGATGTAAAAGAATAGAATAGAATAGAATAGAATAGCACATGGACATTGGCTCAACATCAGTATGTTCTTTATTTAGTCCCCTTAAATTTTTGTTGTACAGCATGTTAGTTTTCATGAAAAGTGCAATAATGCAATTGTAACAATAACAGATGTAATTAGAAAAAACATTTCTAGCAGCATCAGCTAAAATGATTATTTCAAACATCTGTATCTGCATCTGCCCTGATTTCCGACTTCTGCATCACTACTTTTTCAGTCATAAACTTGTATTATTTTGGAAGGGTTTGCACTGTACCTTACAAAATATACTAAATATGATATTCTGATGAGCTTCATGATGCTTTATCGGAGTAAACTAAATTCCTCTGTAGGACGTTTTCAGTCAAGAGACAGATGTGTGGATAAAAATCTGTTAAAAGCTGCAAAATCAATGACAAGAATGTGGGGCAGAGTGGACCCCCCTACCCACAAAACAGTAGATAGAGACAGAAGTGAAAATATATGTAATGATTAATGTAATGATTAAAGGGACTCACAGTCTAAGAGGACAAAAAGCACAGATGGACAACAACAAATCTCTTGTTCATAACGAAAAATAGACTAAAAGTTGCTGAAGACTTAACTCACAAACAGTACCTTGTTGTTGTCTTAGTTTCTGTAATTGGTCTTTTATGCTTACATGTCAACTGTGGACTTAGAAATGAGGAAAAATAAATAAATAAAAATGAATGCAAACAAAGAGGCAGCTGCCTGACATTAAACTTAAATGATAAAACATTAATCAATGTAAAATCACATAAATGTAATGCTAGATGAATTGTGCTGACCAAAAAAGCAGAAATGGCTCAAAACAAATACAGAATCAATATAAAGGTTAGATTAAAGTAGCTTAGCTTGCAGAATCAGAGAGTACATGTTAAAATGAAAGTTGAGTGAATGAAACAATATGTTGACTTTTGTTTTTTAAGAGTTGGGGAATCATTTCAAAGGGATAATATGAGCTTCATGCCAACTGCAAATTAAGTTATGTGAAATTAGTACCAGAAATGAATTAACACAATGTTTGCCTGGTATCCTCCAGTCTAAAATGCATGAAGAGTCTCTACATGTAGCTGTAAACACACAAACAGAGGAGTGTTTGTTGTTTCCCCCTCGGGCTCGCTGTAGTCCTCAGACTGAAGATTTTCATCCTGCTGTGATGTTTTCTGACAGGTTAACTGAGTCACTGCCCACACTAAGATTACCTCTGCACGCTCACACGCTCATGAACACATACATAAGCAAACACACTGATCCTCCTCTGAACTTACTGTTAGATTGTGCCTGAGTGAGACAGAAGCTGTCGGAGAGCAGATCCATCCGTCTCTCATTAACAAGGCTTGAGACCTTTAGGACTCAGATCCTCCTCCTCTCAGAAATACAACATCATCCATCTCTCCTTACATTACCACAGACAGCTCTCTTTGTCTCCTGACACCTTAATTGGATCAAAAACTGCACCCATCATCCAATAAGAGAGAGCAGGGTGATATTCAGCAGCAGCAGAGCATCTACCTGCTGTGAGGTTGGATCATCTCTTGCTCTTCAGTGCTGTGGCACAAAGATGGGAAATACAGCTACTGAAGAGGTGTCTGTGAACACCAGGAGGCAAATCTGTTATGTATACTAAAAGCAATGGCATCCTTGTGTTAGTTCAGCTATTCCCCAAATTGGACATTTTGCAGAAAAGAAGGAAAAAATGTCCTCACATGGTTCAGCTCCTAATTAGAAACGTTTCAAGAGACAACATATTACCAGTTATTAAAGACATGGTTGTGCTGTGTACTGAAGTAGAACCAAAACAAAGTGGCTTACAAGTTGAAAAGTTAATTGTTCTATATGTGTTTAATATAGCGTGTAATCACGTTATGCTGTTTTTGTGGCTTGCTCAAACTTTTTCTGAAGTGGGGTCGCTGGAGGCCTTTGGCTCAAGTTTACACAATAGTCAGTAAAGAAACCGGCTTCTAAGGGGAGATAGCTATGAATGCTAGGCAATACACAGCGCCCAATGGTGCCACTTAAAGGCTCATAATTACACCACTTTTAGGGTCAAAGTGTGCATGAAGTATGTTGGTTCAACTTGATGCTTCAGTAAGACTCTTTAGAGCATTTCACTTTTCCTTTACAGAGGCTCTGTGTTTTAAAAAACACCTGAAACTCACTTCTATTCTCTCACCTTCTCTTAAAGTGATTTTAAATCTGAATTAACTTTGAACCTGCTTGCCTGTTGTTTAAGATGAAATGCATGTATGTCTGTGTCTGTGTATGTGCCTGTTTATGAGTGCATGTTGTTGGCTGTTGCAGCTGCTGTCTGTGGTCATTTGAAAAGCCATGACTCCATCCAGTAATGCTGTGAAAGTCTGTGTGTAGTGTTTTTGTGGTGTCCAGACACAAACGTGTCACTACTTTGTTAAAACTGTATGGCTTTCCACTTTCTGCCATGTTATTTTTCTTATCATTTGGCGCGCTCCATGTTTTCAGCTCTTGTTTGTTCTATTCTAAAATTTCCTGCTGGCTTAAAATATGTTTGTATTTAAAGTGCTCTATAATTAAAGTTGAGTTGTGTTGATTGTTTGGAACTATTTCATGATGCAACATATGGCCTGTGTATCACTCCGCCTGCAACATGCTGCTCCCCTCTTATCGGCTGTTCATCACGTTGATGACATCATCAGCACGACAAAGCCCCTCCATGTAAACAATGGAAAAGAGCATGGAGGCCGTGGACACGGTTTTATTTACTTTGTACTTTTGTCCCTCTTTAAAAATGTTCAAACTCGGCACTGGTGATACAAAGGCGGACTGAATTAGTTGCTGAGATGGCATGAGTCACGTAAGTTACAGACGGAGAGGGCGGGCGTGATATTTTGCCGTAGGGACATTACACCGTCGTCATCCATAAAATAGCGGGTCGACCTGGGTGTGATGTTCTCAATGAAGCTGATTAAAACCCATGTCGCTTGCTGGGTCAATCGACCCAGGTTGAAATGCAGATTAAACCATTCCAACTGTTCCTCGGTTTAAACTGTTTTTTTGGTCAGTCTAAAAGGGTTATTACTGTCTAGTCGAGCCAAAAAAGTTTATTACCATGCTTCTGTAGTACAATGGCCTCTATGTTTCGGCTAGCACACGTTGCCCTAGACATTAATGCTGATTACTTACTGTACTGTACCAGTACTATGAGCCTCGGGCAGCCCCGCTTCAAATAACTGAGCTGTCGCCTTAAAATTTTTTGGAGTGGTTGCCTCATCTACAGCAATATAAAGCCCAAGTTTCCATGTGGCTCTTTCTGTACAAGGGCAGAGCTGATCTCCGCCACTGTGGCCAATGTTTTTACAAATGCCATGTATCTATAAAACCCCACTCAACAATCCTGAACCACCCTGTGAGGTCCCAGCATGTAGCCTAGACCTGTAAATCATGACATGGTAAAGAAGGACCTTCTGCCAGACTTAATATTTGTCAGAATGGAGATGGAGCCCTTTATCCAAAGTAATATTGTCTAAAATAATTGTTCTCATTTGTCTTTAACAGACAGAGCTCCATTAAAGCAATAATAAAGTGGATCAGTTTTACTAAATGTTTCCATAAAACATTTTAAAATGGTTTTGATCACCTAATTAAAGCCAAATCCATCTTCACATGTAAAGAACAAATTACCAGAGAATTACTCGACCCTTTTGATCATATTTACAGAGAAAACCTGATTCTACGTCTCTATTCTCCAAATTCTCCCATACAAACACCTCTCCCCTCTTTATTGGGGTACAAAGAAGCCATCTCCCCCTCCTCCTTCTTCTTCTGGGGTCACTCAGAGGGGCATTCAGTGTCACCTCCTTTAACCAGTTTAACCAATCATCTAGAACCAGCTGGGACCCCCCTCTTCATCCCAGCACCACACCCCCTCCTCTGCATCCCTCTGTGACAAATCAGACGGTGGAGTGAAGGTCCCCTCTCCTCTTATGGTCCCCCAACCCCCACAAAACAAAACACCATCCCCCCACAGGCTGATGAGGGGCTGTATCAGGCAGGTGTGTTTGATATGAGGAGCGAAGTCTGTTTTTGTGGTGTTTTTTGAACATCCCACCAGTGGAGGAACATCAGGCGAGCATGCATCAGCAGATGTGGAGGACATGTTGTCATAGCTTTACATGTGGGCGTTCAAACAGAAGCAGAGGATGATGATGCGGTGTGGAGTTTACTGTAGAAGTGCAATGTCACACTCTGCTCTGCTTTAAATCTGTGAGATAACCCCACAGTGTGAGGACAAAAAGTACTAAAAATAAGAATAAAATCATTGCTGATGGCCTCTTTCTCTGCTCCAACAACATCATAGTACACTTTGGTTCAGCTACCAAACAATCAACAAACATGTAAAGATAAAAAGACTTACTGAACTTCTAGCTAGCTGTTTTTAGGGAGTGTTTCGGATTAACATGGACCTACAGCACACAAGCCTGCCTGCTGCTCCAGAACTGTTGACATCTTTTGGAGGAATCCTACTTCTTTGCACATTTGCATTAAGCTAAATTTTCAGTATTGCTTTAGGCATTGCATAACATATTAGAAAGCACCCGGAGAGCACAAACCTCTCATACTGCTGTTAAGTCTATAAGCAACAGTTCCATGATAAATTTACCATCATAATATGATTCATGACCCTGAAACCCACACCTAGCACTCTGAATCATGTTGATATCATTATTAGTTAGCAGACAATTGAACTCGAGTCATAGGGACTCGGACTTGAGTCGACTTGAGCCGCTAATGAAACTACATGCAACTCGACTCGGACTCGGGAGGTAAAAACTAGAGACTCGACTTGGACTCAGGAGAAAATGTCTCCAGACTCGACCTGACTTGAGACAGCATGATACTGAAAATTGACGCACTCAGGCTTTATATGAAGAGCCAGACAGGAGATATACGCGGCTCTTTCCGTTTAGTTCACTTTATTGATGCTCCATGCAGTACACTTGTCCGTCACCTATTAATGTCCTGCACATGACACAGCACTACACACATAGGTTCCTACCACACACCCGCTTCTGCTACAGTGATGATCAGTGGGCAGGGTGTGTGGGACACAGGTTTCAAATTGGCAACCGCTATGTCTTCTGTGCTCAAAGTTATTTTCTTTGAATATAAAGAATTTAATTCAGATAGAAAACGAAGACATGCCAAGTGCACGACCTGCAATGTTTCGATAAGCGAAAAGAGGGCACGACATCGAACTTTATCCTCCACCCGAGGACGCATGAGGCCAAGTAAATGAAACCTGCAAACGTTAGCAAGGTAGCTAATGTTCCTGCCATAGGTCAATATGGCAGGAACATTAGCCCGACCTGTGGTCAATATGAAGCTAGCAAAGCTAACGTTAGTAATGAGGATGTATGTGTGTTGTATGTGTGGGAAGATAAGGTTTCTCTCTTGCAAGATAAAAATCTGAGTGCTTTTTGGGTGGACTGGGGAACAATGGTGAGGGACTCGACCTGTCATAACCTGTGACTCGACTTGACTTGCCCACAACAGAAAAAACTTGAAACTTGCTTGGGAATCGGATCGGAGGGACTTTGGCAATTGTCTGTTAGTTAGACAGTTATTGAGCAAAAACAATCATTTGCTGATGGCGGTTGCCCAGACTTTCACTAAAATCTACTCATATTTTAGTAGGGCCATGACCAACATCTCCTGAAAATCTCGGCAAAACCTATCCTGCATTTTGCACTCTTGCTAACAGACAAACATACTCCAGCAAATCAAAACCTTGGTGGAGGTAAAAAAAACAAACAAACTGTAACAGATTGATGTTATTGCTGTCTTGTAATCGCATTATCACAGGAATCACCTGATTCAGAGTCTTTGTTGGATCAGAGCATTTATTGTGGGTTGTTAAAGCAGAAGAGTTGATCAGTTTACTACTTGAAGCTCTACTGTTCATGCAATGTTTGAAGTAGTTATTCGCTGATTGAATATTGGAGCTGATGACAATACAGATATGCTTTTCTAATTACCTCTTTTTGGCAAAATTCTCCCACTGTCCTCAAAGTCCTTCGTTGCACAGAAGAACTCAAAGGCAGACAAATCAGGACCATGAGGAAAAAGCAGGGTTTATTTGTTAGTCCAAAGATCAGCTATAACAGGAGGACAGGGATTACTTTTGTAAATACATGAGGTGACTGTGGATGATGAGACACAGCTGGGGAAGAACGACCAGGGATCAGGTGTGACAACAACCTAGGGAGACAAGGAGAGACAGGTGAACTTTCAAAAAAAAAAAAAAAAAAAAAGGAAGCATGAGACAAATCAAGCAACATGAGAACAAAATGGGTACCTTAAATAAGGCAGAGACATGAATATAACACCCACAGTACTGTTATTATCTCTCCTGTCTGACTACAGAAACAGATCAACGCTTGTCCAACAGATAACTTTTTCTAACCTTGCAGTGCAGCTGGATCTGCCTGATTATAGATGTTGAATCAGACAGATCCATCTTTCAAATGTCCGAGCTGGGATGATTGACCTTGGTCTGTAATCTGTAAACAAAGGCTGCTAGTGTGGAGATTAGCATAGATGCTGACTGCTGTAGTAGCCGTTTCATCAGAAGTGGACACCACAAAAATATCAGCCCTCTGTGAGTCACTGACCCACTTCGGCCACCCAGTTAAAATGTCTGGACATGCTCTGCATTTGTTCGGGTCTTGTGAACATAGTTAGCATCACCACATTTGAGGGCACCAGACTTCACAGATTCACAAGTCCCATTTGACAACCTCATCAGATCGAGTCGCAGGCAGTGACTAATGTTTGGAAGCTTCTTGATTCTGGACTTTGTTTCTTCACATCTTAAATTCACCTAAATATCAAAGGCTGTCTTCTCCATCTTATACTAACATCCTGTCAGAGAGTAACGGTCATCTAAACACCTAACAGCACAGTGGACAGCTGCTCTATACTCAACATGTTGTGTTGACAACATGGGATTATGTTCTGCCACAGCAGTGAAATGTCGCACTGAGCTGAAATAAAGGAGACACAAGAGAGAGTGTGCAGAAGAAGAGGAGCCGCAGCAACCCAGATTCACACACACACACACACACACACACACACTCACACACACACTCTGTCTGACACAGAAGAAGAAGAAAGAGAGACGTCGGGGAAAATGAGACTTCTGCACATTCAGAGCTCAATGAAGTGGGACAAAGACAGAGGACCGTGTGACACAGAAGAAGGGCCGGTGTTGGTCACTTGGACGCCTCGGGCAGGGACAAAAAAGGGGCCCCTTCAGCTCAAACTGAGCACAATTTGAATAAAACAGGAATCAATGCTTTGCAAATCCTTTCAATCATTTTAAGCTGAATACACTACAAAGACAGATATCAATGTTTAAACTGATAAACTTTGTTTTTGTGGAAATGCACACTCATTTTTTCATCACCCTCACTTTAAAGGATAAGTTCGGTTTCTACAGCTTTCACATTGTTTATAGAATGAAGTAGAACAATATACTCACCCAGAAGGCTTTTCTGATCCAAACAGTGCTTCAGGAGATATTTAGATCCAAAATCGAGCGGCGGACATCCGTATAATGGTAGCACACAGGGCATGTATAGCGCCGCTCCTAAAACTGCATTAATCGTCCAAAAACTCATTAGTTACACCAATATTTCATCATGGTCCGCTCACACTACTCCTCCAAGACAGTCTGTGCCACTCCAGACATGTTTTCGTGACTGTGCTGACCTCTGAACTGAAACTGCTCTCTGGCCAGCTGTTCTTCTCTTTGCTTCCGCATCCTCCTTTCTTTGAGCTCCTTATCTGTAAACTCTGGCTCGAAACTGTAAGGACACCCATCATATTCAAAGTTCTCCTCCACAACATCTTCATCCGATAGATATTCGTCCATTTTGCACAAAACTGGAAGAAGAAAGTCGTTGTGTAGCCAGCGGTCTTCCCCTGAAACAATGAGCCGTACTGCGAATGCGCGGCAGCTGTGAAGAAAGTTTCCAGTTCAGAGGTCAGCACAGTCACAAAAACATGGGTGGAGCGACACCGGACTGTCGTGGAGGAGTAGCCTGAGTGGTAGCCTGAGCGGACCACGATGAAATATTGGTGAAACTAATGAGTTTTTGGACGAGTAATGCAGTTTTAGGAGCTCGTTTTTGGATCTAAATATCTCCTGAAGCACTGTTTGGATCAGGAAAGCCTTCTGGGTGAGTATATTGTTCTACTTCATTCTATAAACAATGTGAAAGCTGGTAACACTGATTGTTGAAGCTTTGTGGATGGAATTCTTTCACATTCTTGCTTGATGTGCAACAGTTACAACAGTCAGGGGTCTTGGTTATCGTATGTTTGAACAGCAGGTAGGTCAGTCTAGTCCCTTCGTTCTTTTACATTTGGCCCTTTTCCATCAGCCCTACTCTACCCTACTTGACTCTACCCGACTCTACTCTACTCGCCTTGTGCTGCTTTTCCATTAGCCCCAGTCGCCTGCCCAACGGGGTGAGCGGCACTGCGGTGATGTCATTTTGAGCGTGACACAACAATCTGTGGCTTTTTGTCACAAATCGAGTAAAACAGGAAAGCAGAAGAAGGCTGCAGGTGGCAAGAAGAAATACCCCTTGAGAAGCCCAGGAGAGTTTTGGAAGCTATACAACAGAATGAAGCAGAGGACGAGAGCAATCGAGCTGCAAAGAAAAGACGTATGAGGGTAGGCAAACGGTAGCTACCGCTAGCATGCTAGATCGTCGCGCTCATGACTCATCGATGATGACATTGTCTGACCAATCAGTAGCTGGCAGTCGGTGACGTCAACTTTCAGTATCGACTCATCTCGCTTGGAACCAGAGTGGAGTAGGAACTAAAACTAGCTTGTTTTAGGAGGTACCAGGCTAGTGGAAACACGCTGAAAATCGAGTAGGGCCGAGTAGAGTAGGGCCAAGGCATGCTAGTGGAAAAGGGCCATATGACGCTGTGCTGCTGTAACACGTGCAGAATGTGTTGACACTGTCTTGCTGAAATAAGCAGGGACGTCCCTTAAAAAGACGTCTCTTCCATGGCAGCATATGTTGCTCCAAAACCTATCTGTACCTTTCAGCATTAATGGTGCCCTCACAGATGCGCAGGTTACCCATGCCATGGGCACTAACACACCCTCGTACCATCACAGATGCTCAGGAATTTTTTTTTGATAACATTCTGGATGGTCCTTTTCCTTGTTAACCACACACGAGGACATGTCGTCTTGTTGATTTATGGCTTTGATTTTGCATGTTATTAACTTGCAGATGTAGAGATGAACTGATGATGATTTTCTGAAGTCTCCTGAGCCCACATGGTTGTATCCTTTACAGAAGGATGTTGGTTTTTGATGTAGTGTTGCTTGACGGATTGAAGGTCACAGGCATTCAGTGTTCATTTTAAGCCTTGCCGTTTAATTACAGTGAATTTTCTGGAATCTCTAAATCTTCAGTTAAGGAATGAAGATTATGAAATCCCTAAATTACTTGCAGTTCCATGTTGCAAAATACTTTTAAACTGTTGGACTATGCTCATTTGCATGTAAATGACTAAACCTTTTGGGTATCCCTTTTTATACCCATTCATGACATTCATCTGTTTCCAGTTAAGGTGTTCACCTAGGTGATGTTCCAAACAGGTGTTTTAAGAGCATCCCTTAACTTTCTCAGTCTTGTGTTGCACCTGTCCCAGCTTTTTTGCAGCATTAATTTCAAACTGAGTAAACATTTGCAAAAAAAATGTAGTTTATCAGTTTGAACATTAAATAGTTTGTCTTTGTAGCAATTGAATATATGGTCAAAAGGTATTTGCATATTCTGTTATACCATACTTCATTGGGTTCAGGCATTGTTATTCAGAAAAGAAGACAAAATGATTTGCGAGTTTTAGAAACTTTAAATCAGCATCTGAAGTGAAATTGTCTTGAGTTTTACCCAATTTGCCAAATAAGCCAACCCTCTTGTGCAAGTGAGACAGAAAGAATTAAAGGCCTTTTCTGCAGCAATTTAATCAAAAGAGAGAGCAAAGAAAAGTAGATTAGACTGTCGAGTTGGCAATGTGTTTGGACAAGCTGGCAAATAAGGGCAATATCACCAACCTTACTGTGCAAATGACTGTTCTTTACCTTTAAGATGTAATAAAAGTAAGTTTTGTGATTCATCTCATATTTGACGGTCACAAATGTCGGTGCTCTTCAGAGATCATGGGGCCCCAGGCAGAAGCCAGCCTTTACCAAATGGTTAAACAGCCTGTGCACGGAGGCAGACCGGGGAACAGACCGAGTGTGTGCCTGAGTGTGAAAGTGAGAGAGACTCCCGGGGCAAACGTCATCTGCTCGGACTGGACACTCGGGCTGTGAACATACGAGTACCGTCCGGAGGAGGAGGAGGGACAGTGACTCCTCTGTGTGGCCGGACAGAGAGGCACTGTGCTCGGACAGGAAATCATTGCAGCTCCCGGTCCTCTGTTTGCAGCAGCGGCAGTGGTGGGGCTGAATGTTGGAGGACACCGCGGAAAGTGACATAAGGAACAGCTGTTAATGAAGGATTGACGGAGGGGGGAGAACATGGCTTCTTCTCCAGTCCCCCCAGCATCGCTGGAAGGAGGGACACCTTCACCCATGGAAAATGAGGGGACAGCTACAACCCGACAGGTCTGTGTCCCGATTGCATGCCAGATAACGTCCCATTTACAAGACTCGAAAAACATGCCAAACCTTATATGAACGTCTGCGAATTTAAGACTGAAACTGCCTTACTCAAAGAAACGCGCGTTTGCTGTCAGACTTTTACACATAATCGGATTCAAAAAATTATGTTCTTCAATTCGGCAATCAGTTCATTGTTTGTTTAAGCTTAGTTTTAAACAAAATACGATATTTATTGCCGCCCATCGAAGTGATTCTTCTCTCAGTATAAACGGCAGCGTTTCTTGTTTGGTCGCATGACAGCCAAAAAAGTTAGGATTTTACTAAAATTACAGCAGCAAGGTAATCTGACTACCGGCCGAATTTGAACTTACCCTTGATTATAAATGTTTATCAGTGAGTTACTTGATGTTACCCACGCCTATCTGCTGACGCAGGAGGGGACACTAATATCACCGAATTTTGTATTGAGTTTGGTTACACCAGAGATCAAGTGACGTTCCCTTGAAAGTGACACCTCCTCTGAAAGTATGCTACTTTAAGACTTACTCAGGCTTTCGCAAAAAACATATGTGTAAAATCCTAATAGTGCAAATAATCATATCAAGTATAAAGTAATTATCCACTCGGCATATATTTGATTGTTTGTTTGGGGCTTAGTTTTAAATAAAACAACATTTAACGTCACAATTCCGTAGTATTCACGTCCTACAAGTAGACAGCAAACGCTGTCGTCACGCGCCATGACAGACCATAAAAGTTAGAATTTCATCAAAATAGAAGCACTTTGGATATTTTTGTTCATGCCGAAGCGAATTTTACATCTATTGACATATGCTAATTAACAAGTCCATTGATGCCATTTGAGTTTTATCACTGATGTGAACGGAGAAATAAACATAGTAGAATTTTATTAGGGGTTCGGCGAGATCTACTGTTGCTGCTGTCACCCGTGTTTGACATGATTTCTCAGTCTAGATGACACATTGTCCCGTAAAGACACTGAAGACTGTAGCTTTGAAGGCGTTTCTTGAGTCTAACACTTGCATGAAAGACTAAATCTCTGCTGGAAAGTCATGAAGTTGTCCTTGGTAATCATGTTGCAGCCGCTCATCCAGGTCCAGACATGGTCCGTGTGTAAAGATAAATTTCCCTTAATAATTCCAGCAACATGTCATCCCATTAATGCATGCAGTTTGTTTATTTGTACAGTCTTGGATTGTAGTTTTGCACACATTGAGCTCAAATGAGATGTTTTCTTCCTGCTGCCCGCCAGTCTGCAGGTTATGCTCGTGAATGAGTCATACTCCTCACAGCCAACATGTGCGTCTGTCAGATACTACTGAAGGCTCTGACACTCAGATTCAGGCATCATGCAGCATGTTGTCTTTGTAAAGGTGATTTTGTTTACGGCCTGGAGCCCTCGCAGCAGGTGCAGGGTGGTGTCAGTGTCACCAGTCTGCAGCTCTTATGTCCTAATGTGTACTCACGGCTGCAGCGACAGGAATGCAAAGTCAATGCCAGGTTACACTGCTCGTTCTCAGAGGACATTGGAGACAGAGGCAGAGGCACTAGAGGGAATGATCTGCAGCTGTAATTTATATTCAGAGGATTTTAATACCCAGAAATACAGCAGCATGATAATGAGTATCATGTCTTTGCTGTTATGTTAACAGCCTGTGTGAATGGAAGACAGAATTACAGACGGAGAATTTAAGAGCTATTTTTACAAGGAGCGTTTTATGAGCTCCAGCAGCATATACTGAAGACCCATGAGTGATATAGGACCACTATACAAGGTCATCTGATCCTGTGTGCATGTGTCACTTTAGCTACTTTTACCGTGATGTGGTAGAGAATCAAGCAACTTAAAATCCTCACAAAATTAGATGATATTATTTGGTATAGGCTATGCATGATTATATTGTACCCATGTACAGCACTTTGGTTGTTTTTAAGGTGCTTTAGAAATAAACTCTAAATGGACAATCAGCTGATGCCTCTCTTAGATTATCTGATATTGGCCTGAAAAAGATAATTATGTATCAGCATTGTTTTCAAAATGCCATCAAGCTGGATGCTTGTGGCCTTATTGTTACTCAGCTCCATGCACAGAGTCTGTAACCTCTCTGAAGCAGGCAGGTTTGTGGCTCCTTTTCCTGCATGTCATTCCCAACTCTCTGGGGTCCTGTTTCTCCAATAAAGTTATTGAAAAACAAAGAATTGAACAACTAAACAGTGCATGAAATATGTGGCATAATATATGCATGAAAATGATATTGAAGTATTTTTGTCTTTTGCAATATAAATGGAGAGTTTATCTTATTTCAGGGTTAAAATTGAGTTTTGAGAGTAACGTCAAAGTGAATATCAAACAAGTTTTTTAGATATTCACAAAAACATTAAATGTTTTTGGAATTATAACATAAAAGACTAAAGAAAAAGAAAAATAACTGTCTAATTGACATGATCACTCTTGGAAGTGAAGCACCTGATCTATGATAAGCATTCTCTATATTAAATTACATTTTAAGTGCTGGTAACATGATTGCTGTGTGAGCTCCATGGTCTCAGAGAAAGCCTGCTGATGTTGATATCTGACATACTCTCTGTATTCCGTCAAACACCCCACAAACGCCAGCAGAATAAGGTTAGAGTCACATGATGACATTGCATATCCTGTGACCTGACTGTTGCACATGTGCACATTGCATTTGCCATGTTAAAACGATATACTTCTCAGCTCTACAGAGAAACTATACGATGTGTCCTTCAGAAGACTCAGTGTTAAAGAGGAACCACTTTTGGTGAAGTACCTACGAATTCATTTTGGTCATTTGCCTACAAAGTATTTTCTCTGCGACTTGTCCTGAAATCAGACTTGTCATGAGACTGACGGGCAGATTGGTGCAGCATCTGCGATCCTGTTGGGAAGGAGCTGAGCTGGAAGGCAAAGCTCTAATTTTACCAGAGGATCCAAGATCCCATCATCAACTTTGATCATGAGCTGTATAGTGACTGAAAGAATGCAGACTGATGAAAAAATCGTTCTCAACGGGGTGAGCAGGCTCAGCCTCAGAGATGTAGGTGAAAGATTCAGAAATGAGCAGGAGGCTCAGGGTGGAGCTTATGCTCTGTCACATAAAACAAACATTAGAGGTGAGTTTTGCATCTAATGAAGATGTTTTCTGGTTGCCCCTCTTTGGAGGTCTTACAGGCTTGTTTAACTGAGAGGGGATTCTTGAATCAGAGCTAGCTGTCAAGTTTATGTATCCCACCTGGTCTGAGATCACCTTAAAATCCCCCAAGGGGTGCTTGAAAATGAAGGGGGTGAGGGATATCTTGGTTAAACTGCTTAGCTTGCCGCCATTGAGTCCAGGCCCTGGATCAGCAGCGGAAAAGGAAAAACCCTTTGTTTGGAAATGTTATTTCTGTTGATTTTCTCCCTTTTAAAAAGACAAATTGGTGTTCTAATTAATATTATTGGAAAGCCTGATGAATCATCTTTACGGCATGGTACAACTTGTAAGGATGGATAATAAAGTTCGGTCAAAAACATGTGGATGGCTCCAAAATGTACCAAAATCTCTTTCAACTGGAACCTGGCATCAGCCCTGGTGCCATTTCCAAACTTAGGATCAAGTATCGTGAGATTGGTGAAAAGCAGACCATGAAGAGAGTGTCAGGAAGACAGCACTCATCCTTGCTTCAGTGTGGACTCGTAGGCTGTCTTCATGTGGAAGAGGGGATTTTTACACATTTTTGGGGCTCCACCCAAATGTTTAGCTTTGCTGCTCTTTCCACAGAGGAACAAGTTTACTTTGTTGTAAATGCATTTTTTTCTGGAGCCAAGTTGGATGGAAGAAACGTCAAAATATTATATTTTGATGGCTTGGTGCTGTTTTGGTTAGATAACTCACAGATTTGGGGTGTTGTGTTGAACAGAGCTTTTCGTAAATGTTGTGTTTCTTAATGTGAGACTGGTGGTGTAAAAGACTTGGTGCTCCTTCTCAACCTGACTCTACTTTGCATTGGTGACGGGTGCTTTGCTTTCCATTACAGTACACAGTGCGGTAGTCCCTCCTTGGCATTGAGGGTAGTCCCATATCAGCTTTGTGAAACTGTCGTGATGTCCAACACAACAAGAGTTGACAGCAATGGGATGCTGTGGCTGATTCTCAGTCTTTTGCTTTCTGTCACTTTTCAAAGAGATGAGTTATGTTCCAGTGATGGTTACAAACAGAGACAAAATACTGTTGAAGAGTACAGGAGAGTCTAAAAGTCATACAGTGCTACGAAGACAACAACTAGAGGAATCCCACTTATGACTAGGGATGTATACCGCGGACCGGTACTTTTATGTTTTGGTCCCTAATTGGGTCGGTACCTGAATGCCATTAAGAATCTGGACTTATGGTACTGTTATCGGTACTTGAACGTCTCCTCAGCTGTCACGTAGTTATGACACCACCATCGTCGACAGGTGATGACGAAGCTGGCTCAAGCATGTCGGTGAGGGCTAAGCGCTCAAAGGTTTGGGCTCATTTTAGCAAAGTTAATGAAAACTCGGCCTGATGCAATCTTTGTCAGAGAGAAGTTGCGTCCAAGGGAGGAAACTCTAGCAACATCACCAAACACTTGGAGCGCGTGCATAGTATAAAGCTAAAGGTGTGCGGGCTGCTTGATTGCTATAGCAACACGAGTAAAGTTAGCAGCGTGGCTAACACTAAAGACTACAGCATCGTGGCGGTGGCACCAGGTTTTGTTTCTGCTATGTCAAGTCAGAGTACGTTTTTTGTCCAGTTTGTAGTCATCATTACAGCATCGATTTTAGCACAAGATATACGGGTCTGTCTGAACATGCAGTCTGTTGGGCGGCATGAAGGGGTTTTGCCATCTCCTTAGCTTTCTTTTTGCCTCTGAGAAGCATTTGTAATGCATTACTTCTATTCTGTTGAAGCTTTATTATTACCTTATGGTAATAAAAAAAGGTTGAATCTTTTAATATCTTGTAAAGTCTTTATTTTTACACAAAAGTACGTGTTGTAGTATCGATAACAATATCGATAAGTATAGATACTGATAAGAAGTAACGGTATCTGTATCGATATTGATAAAATCATAACGATATACTTCCCTACTCGTGACTCTTAGCAATCTTACTGTCTGACTAATCACAGGTTTGCAGTGTCTCTATGTCACATTTTAGTATCCACTCAGCTTACACTTAAACTTTGACATAGGTGATACACAAACAGAACAAGGAGCAGGTACTCTGATGGAAACTCCCCAAAACCAAAGGATAAAGCCAACGCCACATCATAAACATGCACTAAAGGGACAGAGTTGGGCTGTCAGACTCCACAGCTACACCACTCCATCACAATGTGCTTTTTGTTTGTCAGCCAAACATTTTCCTAAAGTGAGACAGAGAACCATGCAAAGTGCTGCTGCATCGTGATGGACTTTTGGATATGTTTCTATCAGTCTCTGCTCATGTTCTCCACACTGAGGAAAAACTCAGGCCTCAAGCATTTATGAGTCGACAAACATGAATGAAATCTACCTTTTTCATGGTGTGGCTGTTTGCCTTAGATAACACTCCAATAATCCATCCTCTCCTGAATGAATCCATCACAGTGAAGTCCTGTGGGGTCTACTAGAGCAAGCTGGTTCTTCGAGAGCAGAGCAGCTTGAAACATTTCTCTTTTGTGTGTTAATAGAGATTTACATAAGAGCAAGTGAAACCTTTTAGAGCAAAGGCCTAAAAATATCAAATATTTAACACTGTGTGACCATGTGAGGCCTCTTTAATGCTTTCGTTGCATTAGTTTGTTTTTAGAGTTGAATACAGAAATCTGACCTTAAACTCAGGTGGAGCTTTCAGCTTGACACCACTTTTGCAGTCGAAGAGATTAAACCAGAAAACATCTAATGGTCCTGTCGTTATCACATTATGAGCCAATGTGGGTGTTTGAGTCAGTGTGACTCGATTCAAGGCTTTTAAAGCTAGGGTTGGTAATCTCATTTAGATACACTTTTTGTAATACTAGTTAAAATTATCTTTATGAACCGATGGCAATCAATTCAAAATGTGTTCTGAAGAAAGACCGAAAAATATCCGCTATCCACAGCAGGAGTAAGCCAAGGAAAACACCAACCAATAAAACCTTTGGAATCCACATTTTTAACCCACACACACACACACACACACACACACACACACACACACACACACAGACTCTAATTCAGCGCGTGAAGCCGAGCTGAGAGGGATCCAAGTCCTCTGGAGAATGCTTACCTGTCAAGTTTTGTCTTTGAAAATAAGGGAAGCCCGCTACGAGCCGTCCCACAACCCCAACCAAGCTCCAGTATCCCTCACATTTTAAGACAGGTGTACAAGAAATCTAAAATGAACATTTTGTTTTTCTTGGTTTGTTCTGCTGCTCTAATCTCGCAATAGCTGCCACCCAGGCTACTGCAGGTGGATGTTCTCGCAAGGCTTTTTCTTCTTCTTTGGTTTTACAGTGGTTGGCATCCATCATTTTGGAGCATTACAGCCTCATTCAGGCTAGAGACAGAGCTCAGTTTGGAGAGGCAGAGGAATGTTTTTATTATTGTATCATCACACAGGAGATTTACGGGAGAATACTAATACGGGAGGACGTCAGGAAAGAGGATAAAATACGTAAAATACGGTAGTTTCATGGCCAAAACCGGAGATTTGACATCTATGTGGAGAATGGCAGAGGAACTACCTATACCCCGATCAACATCCAGTTGTGAGCACTAACTAACTTTCCATGTTTGTTTTTTTAACTTTACTATGATAATGTTGTGGTGTTTTCCTACCACTGACTGAGACATGACTTGGTGTAGTGTAAAAAATAAACATTGTGCTGGGGGCCAGTTTGGAGTTGAATCAGTCTTCTGGTTGTGAATTTTTGTTTTTTTTCAGCAGCGCTTGTGCATGTGAGCTGGGGCGTCATTTGAGGAGGGGTGGGAGGAGCTAGACGGAGCCCTGAGGAGATGCTACATTCAAATTCATGCTAGTTTTCCAAAAATTACTAACCCTGGCTTTAAGAAATGATTGCCTACCCCAAATATTCACAGTATGTGGTGTTAATATGATTTTTTTTTTCCAGCACTCAACTGAGTGAGAGCTTCCAAAATCCTGCAGCGTTAACATAAACTTACATGATATTTAGGTCTGGCTTCATTCAAAAACTTCCAATTGCGGATGAGGGAGAGCAAACTGGAAAATGTCATCAAGTGGGTGTTGCATACTTTTACAGCTCACAAACATGGCAGCAACCAGTACCATAACACACATTCTTGGCTATTATTTTACACACACACACACACACACACACACAAAAATTGCACCCAGGCGACCAGGCTTGCACTGATCATCCTCCATGTTTTAGTCAGACTAAGCATTTGATCTCACAAGCTTCTATGAGATCTTGTGTCTGTAAAAAACCTTCACTGTGACTTTAGTTACCTATAGGTCCACATCAAAATTATCTTCTTACGAGAGGGCTAGTTAGGAAAGATGCTCTCAACTTAATGACTTTAGTCACTCAAATTAAAAGAGGAGGAAGTAAGTAGCTGTCACAGGTAATTTCGTCAACATTTATACATCTTCATGCTACACTTTGTCAAATGAAATTGCCACTGAATTTAAGTCAGTTTCATTCACTGTTTAATGCAAATTACAGAGAAATCTTTGATTATCTGGGTGTATCTTACATACATTTTTGTTTCTATTTTGTCAAATGTGTAAATGGACATTTCACAGGAACTCTAGCAGCCAATGTAAGCTCTATTTTATTAGAAAAAAAAGTTTTCCTATGCTGTCATGGCTGACTGTCAGGTTTTCTTGATGACTTTAGTATGAGAGGGTTGTCGGTTTAGTCTGACATAAGGATGGGAATTGATATTTATTTTATTGATACCAGTGGCTTTAATGATTCTGCTGTCAATGTGATTCTTTAAAGCTTCTTTTTTCAATTCTTGTGGATTTTCTGTTTTAGCAGACTTGGCCTACACAGATTTTCAGTGTAAAAAATTTCAAACACTCCCAATTTTCAGTGCTGTCCTACAGAGGTGTGGACTCGAGTCATGTGACTTAGACTCAAGTCAGACTCGAGTCACAATTTTGATGACTTTTGACTCGACTTGACAAAATCATCAAAGACTTGCAACTCGACTTGGACTTTAACATCAATGACTCGGGACTTGACTCTGACTTTAGTCTGATGACTTGAAAATGCTTGAAATTTTCAGTGAGACTGTTGAGAAAATGTGCTTCCATCCAAAGTATTTGATTAAGTGACAGTTATTTTGTCATTTCCAACAAGACAATAATTTCCCCACAGGATCTGCCCCATTATATGTATCTATTAACGTCCAATCAGGGTTAAGAAGAACAAACAAAGAGGGTGTGGATTGCACATTAACTTTCTTTGAGCGCAAGACTGCAGGACCAAACTACAATGTCATAAACAAAAACAAATTGCCGTGTGCAAAACCTGCAGCGTGAGAATAACAGACGGAGATGTGACAACGTTGAACTTTGTTCGGCACCTAAAGCTGCACAAAGACTGGTAAGTTTGGTAAACGGTGCTTATGACTTGCAAAGACTTGAAAATTTTAAGCCTATGACTTCAGACTTGACTTGACTCATCTTGACTTTACTTGAGACTTGACTTGGACTTGCATGTCTTTACTTGAGACTTGACTTGAGACTTGGGTTTAAAGACTTGAGACTTACTTGAGACTTGCAAAACAAAGACTTTCTCCCACCTCTGCTGTCCTATGAAAAATACTTCTGTAAGTTCCTGGTGTCACTGCTTTCTGGAAGTTGTTTGATAAGTGTCTTTGTGTCAAAAAGTGAGCCACAATTTTGATCACATCTGCCCCCTTTCTACCGTTATTTTAACCTTTTAGTCATAATTTCAGCGGACTGCCTCTCATGAGAACATGACGCCTTTGACATGCATAAGAAAGTGGAAGATTTTGATAAGCGAAAGGACTCGTGGTATCGGTTCCTTGAAGAACCTGTTATCAATTCTCAAGTATAATTTGTTTTTGATTCCTTTTCTCTAGTCTGGTAGTATGGTCTACCAATAACTGGAAGGTTACAGATTCAAACCCAATTGATGTGTCCTTGTGAAAGAGGCTTAACCCTAAGTTGCCAATTCCTGCATCACTGGCAGGTAAATGGGTATGAAAAGGTGAGGATGTGTTGGCTAATTCTGATGGATAACTTTCATAGAAACTCTGAGCCATCAGTGCAGGTATAAAACATTTTGATTGGTCAAAGACTAGAGGAGAATTATGCAAGCTCAAGTCCATTTTACACTGACTGATGGGCCAGGTTGAGGGCATAGGAGGGCCTCTTATGGGCCCCCAGCCATCAGTTGCCCTCTCCTGGTTTAGTGTGTTCTGTTTGAGGATTATAATGTATAAAATCAGTTAAGCTGTCCTCCTGTTTGTCTCATATGTATTTTTTAGACTTGTAAATCACCTGTGCTGCCAGCTTTGGGCATTAAGGATCAAAATAACTCATTAAATGATTCATCTCATTAAAATAATCCTCCAGAGAGGAGCTGAAAACTGTTAAACACTTACCTGACATCAACATGAGCCTCTTCTTCTCGTTCCACCTCAGAAGCTTCAGCCTAAAGCAGACATAGATCCTGTTTGAAGCTGTCCGTGCTGTTAATTTATGTTTATGTGGACGTGTGAGAATGGATATTGTAAACTGAAGAATGAGGCCGTAATGATGGACGGAGCAATCAGAGGGGGGTGAAGGTGCAGTCCTCTCTGACTCTGCTCCTGCAGAGGAGGACATCTGCTGCTCGATTATTTCTGCCTGAGCCAAGGTCAGACTGAGAAAATGAGAGCTGAGATCGTGAGAGAGAGAGACAGAGAGGAGAGGGGTGTGCTTTGGTGGTGGTGATCCATTAAAGGACGTTAAAGTGAAAGTCAAGAAGGCCGCACATTAGGTTTGTTTTCTCTTGGAAAACAAGAGCAGCAGCATGGTGAGAAAGATCTACTGTGAGATCAGCTAGTAGCTTTTAGGACAGAGAGATGTATACGTAAAGTGGGAAAGATAAAACTATTTACTAATCAAACACATTTTCTGTAGTACTTGCTCAGTCTCAGGGCCCTATTTACCAATATGCATGTTGAACACCAAGAGTTCTATGATGTTTTGCATGTTCTTGCAGTTTGCTCTGGTTTTGTGTCTGACTGTGAAGATGTGCAGTCAGTATCTCCCATCTCTGCTGCACAGACCTTCATTTCCCCCTGACTAGGGGTAAATTCAGTAATAGCCAGAACTAATAAAGAATGTTTTAAAACTGATAAGCCACCCTAAATCATAAGTGTAAACTTGAACACACAAAATGTGAGGTAGAACAAAGCAATCAAGATTTCTTTTAGTTGACGTTTTACATTTTTAGGTGAAACAAATGTTTTATTTAGGGGTGTCCTTATACAACTTTTTCACCTCCGATACGATATTGCAGCTTTGAGTATTGACCGATTCTGATATCAATCTGATACGATATCAGCAGGAATAATACATACTTTTAATATTTATTTTGTTGTATGGACTGTAAGAAAAGGTTTGATCAAGTGAGATTACTCGGAGAACAGTAGCCAGCAATAGTAGGTATGAGAAAAACTGACTTTTTTTGTTATTAACCAATGCTACAACTAAAATAAATAAAAAATAAATTGTAATGGAGTGTTTGTGTCTGAGTACATGTATCGAAGATTTTAAATGCAGGCTGATATCATCCAATATTTGTTTTTTTGCTGATATCAGACCAATATCCGATATCAATATCAGATCTGAACACCACTAGTTTTATTTAATGTATTTTATCAGACAGAAAATTATACATGAGATTTGTCTCTTTTAAAAAATATTTATTGCTAATAAATGAGCAGTAAAATAGTTAAAGATATAGTGACATAATCAAAAATACAGCAAGTTCACTGTAATTTTAAATGCATTAAAGAATATAGGATATGGTATTGTTTTTGAAAAAAAAATAATTATTTTGCTGTAAATTAAAAAGAGTAATGCCACTGTAAAGACTTTTTGGCATCTTGTTGCCAGAAAGTTACTGTAATATTTACAAAAGCAACCTTTTTACAGTGTTTATTTTTGTTTATGTGGCCCTCAATGACAGTGAGTTTGATTTAGAGGGATTTCTTGAATTTTACTATCACTTCTAATCATTTTTAGTGTATTTATATTTTCCTACAAGCATCACCAACATCACTATCAGTTGGAAAAGTTGATACAAGGCAGGATGGATTCATGCTTTTATGATGTTCACACCAAATTCCAATCCTGTTATTTGAATTTGGCAACTGAAATCCAGACTTTTAAAATAGTACTGTCAGTGTCCTATTCTCATCGGACAGAGGTGGCACCTGGTGTGGTTTTCTGCTGCTGTAGCCCACCTGCTTTAGGATTTGTGTGCTCAAAGATGTCTTCTGCATACCTTGGTTTTAATTAATTGTCATTTGAGTTACTGTTGCCTTTCTATCACCTTCATCCACCCTGGCTGCTCTCCTCTGACTTCTGGCATTGACAAAGCATTTCGTCTTAGAGAACTGCTGCTACTAGATATTTCCTCTTTCTCAGACCATTCTCAGCAGTTTCTGAAATACCCAGATCAGCCTGTCTAGCACCAACAACCATGCCAAGTACAAAGTCTCTTTAATAATCGTTCTTTTCCATTCTGATGCTGGATTTGAGCTCCAGCAGCTCATCTTGACCATGTCTGATTGGGATTTTGGCTTGGGGAAGTTTCCAGGCTGTGAATGCTGAACTGAAATGAACAGCTCCTTTAGTGCAAGGATTCATCAGTGTCATCGTCACCCAAGGTGTCACTGCAGAGAGCATTTATTAACTTTCTCCTCTTGTCTTTCTCAAGCAGCTCCAGCAGTCAAAACAAACAGCAGAGGTATCGTAAACATATTGATTTTTCTGTGCAGCTCATTTGGCAGGGAGGGGGGTATCAGAGGGCGTGTGTATCTGAGTGTGTGTGTGTTCTCATCTCCAGAGGTGTAATCCCAAAGATCTCAATCTGTGAAAGTCAAACAGAGACTTCTCTTTATCTCCATCTCTCTGTCCAACGTCTTGATCAGCCTAAAACAATCAACCTTGCTGAGAAAAGACATTAAACCCCTGCAGCAGATCAGGAATTGAAATATTCTCTATGTGCTGTGTTTGAAAAGTCTCTTATAAAGTGAGGGTCTGTTGATGTGCCCGGGCTCAGAAGTGATCTTAGAGGTCACTGTGGTGTTTAAGAGCTGGGCAGCCAGCGAGGTTTCATCCTCTGCAGTCTCACCGCCCCGCATCGCACCGCAGCTGACACCACCTTACAGAACGTGACTCAGCATTTTACCAGTACAGCAGATCTTTAAGAAAACATACAGAGTGCTGCACGGTGCAAATTTACTTTATCATGACATAAAGCATCAAATGGAAGTAAATGTCTTTCATTTTAGGCAATTTTGAATCTTCCAATTAAATATACTGTAACTGCTATCAAATAGGTCTACAGTATATGCAAATCTTTTCTTTTTGTATATGCAAAGTAAATATATGTATAAGAATGTTCTTCAAAAGTTGCACAAATGTCTTTGTGACTGCACTGATGTGGTCTTCAGATCTTGAGGATTATAGGACAAGGGTCAGGGTAATAAACTTTGGTGGACATCCTATGTTTATGGAAAAGTTGAAAAGCTCCCTTACCTGAGGCTGTGATCAATCGTAGACCTGGCCTCTCATGTAGACCTCTCTGCATTAAACCCTGAACAGATGTGCAAGTTACCCATGCCATGGGTACTAACACATCCTCATACAATCACAGATGCTTTAAACTTTGATAGCAGTCTGGATGGTCCTTTTCCTCTTAAGGCCAGAGGTCATAACATCCATGATTTCCAAACACAGTTTGAAGTGTGGACTCATCAGACCACAGCACATTTTCCACTTTACGTCAGTCCATCTCTGATGAGCTAGCCAATCACAGAGCTGACATATTCCCAGCATGTAGAAATATGTTAGCTCTTTGATTGGCTAGCACCAGTCCAGGTTGCCTTTCACCCTATGTTATGATAATGTGTATAATAGATGCAAGGATTGTGTTTTATTTAAGTCCAGAAACTCCACTGGCAGCCTGAAACAGCCGAAATAGTTTAATGATGCAAACAGCCAAACATTGACTTGGATCTGGGGAGACACCCGAGGTGGCAGATTTGTAGAAGGACTAAGGCTACCCAGTCCTCTGAAGATAAAAAAAAACATTTAGGGTTTCTTATGTAGGAAAATCTCTGCCAAATTCAGAGTAAATCAACAGATGCGTGCACATAGGTACAAATGTATATGTGAATATAAACGTTGTGTGTTAATATGTGCAGATATGTGGGTGTTTATGAGTATAAGTTTACAAGTGCCAGATACTTATGAGGATCAAGGCCTTATATAAATGTTGTTTGTTTGGCTGACCCACTGATTTTGCCTATTTTTCTGTTTGGTAGTAGCTGTTTGTTATACTTCCAGTCTTTGTCTGCTGCCAAATAATAAGATAGCCATATCTCCTAACCTCCATCTTTTTGTTTGTTTTTTTTTACATATGAATAGAGGCCTCCCAGCATGCTTCTGCTTTCTTTGTTTTCAATTTATACATCCTTTATCTAAAGTGTATATAGTTACTTCAAAATATATTAAAAAAAGTAAAAATACATCAAAACAACGTACCCAAAGAGCAGAAAGTGAGTCAAGTTGAAAACTTTTAAACCATCTTTGTGGATTAGACTTTTCAGCCTTAAACCTGCTCATATTCAGCCCATTAAAGGTGCAAAAGAGCCTGTAGGCTGACTGCATGAGTTTGTGTCTTACCAGAGAGAAGAGGCAAGTTAAATTCAAATTAAAGTGAAATGCTGTGGCAGAAATTAATAAGTAAAAAACATGAAAATCTGGTCTTTGTTCTATAATTTAAATAACTCTCAGCACTTGTTATTTGTTGCAGAACTTAATAAAAGCTGCATCCGGTTTTGAATGAACGATCACACATTGGCCGACAGATTTCACATGTCGTCTGTAAAATTTCATTCATCATTTATTCTACCCACCGGCAACAACAAACCTTCTGTTCAGAGGATATGGGAAAATAACCCACACATCACTGATAAAGTGGGAACCTTGGCTCTTTATTCAGGATCTCTGATGAAGTTATGAGGAAGTTTTAGAGCGTTTATGGGAGCTTGACCCTTTCATACATGGTTTCCACTATAGTAGACAAATATTTGGAATTAATTTTATCGCCTTTAGGCTGCATTACCATGTCCATCTACCAGGTGGCATATTCCCAAACCCATGTCTTAAGTTTCATAAACATATTTCCTAAAAATGATACAAAAATATTATCTTTGCACCTTTTTACCATATCACAATATTGCATTATGAATCCAAAATAGTTATGTTTGTGGATGTTTACAGTCTCACTAAATTACTATTCATACCGTTGATGTATGATGTCACTGTTGTGGACAGATGCATGTAACACTGAATAAAATGAACATAATTTTTAACTTGTTTGACAGTAAAAACAAACATTTAAAAAAAGCACTGCTTTGTGATTTAGTAATTCATGCATGAAAGGGTTAAAATACTATAAATTTGTCTGGCATTGAAAATGTCAGGTGTTGACTCTATTGTCAGCTTTGAAATATTTTAAAGTTGTATAAAAGGGCTTAACTATTCCACACCTTCATGTAATCATTAAAGACATGTTTCTGCCCCATAGAAGCTAATTTAAATGTTATTAATAATTAAGGCTTATATTTAAAGACTGGTTACATAGCAAGTACAGCCAGGATAATTCAGCACAAGAGTAACTGGAGCAGCTTTGATTTCAGTGTATGGATAAAACTACAGAGTGGACACCTGTGACAGTGTGCCTCAGTGAAAAAAATATGACATATCTGACAATAGGGTAAACTAGCTTGTATGTTTTGAATCAGGACAAAAACTGTGGCAGGCAACATAATTTTTTATGTGATGTTGAAGCCTTTAAACACTTTCTGTGTCTATTTCCAACTGCAAATAAGGTTAATACAGACTTAAGGAGGTAGCTGTTTGAAGTTTGCATAAAAAATGTTTCATGGTTTTATTTAGAGGATGTTAATGTTAAAACTGGTTGAAGCATTCTTTATGGTTTGGTCTCCAATGCCTCTAAAACTGTGAAAGATCTTAAAATCCTTCAGTGTGGAGCCAGATGAATTTGACTCTTGATAGAAACATCATGATGATGCTTGGAAAGCCCTAAACCAAGAGAGTAAGACGATAAACTTCTAAGGAAAGAGCCCATGAAGGACACAAATAAACCAAGAAGGACTGTCTTATCATAGAACTCTTTCAACAGGTGGACTTAGCTCTTAAAATTCTTGCACGATTATGCCACTTTGCACCAGTTTCAGTCTACTCCTGGCACAAAATCTACTGAAAATGTCTCTTTTTCATTCTGCTCTGTATCATTTGCTTTGAAGCCATAATTATAAACTGTTTGTTTTTTAGCCTTCTTAGTAATCACTCCGTAATCAGATATCATTCAGCCTCTCTGCAGTTGTGTATGTGGATTATTGGCAGGATCACGGCATACAGATGTGCCGCTCAGCTGGCAGCAGACGGATGTGCCGAGCTCAGTCTGCAGCGTCATGATGGCGTCTGACTCATTCATTCATCTCATTACATTTTAAAATATCGCTGATATCCTTCCTCTCCTGCTCACGTATTCTCTTTGTTGTTTCTCCTGATCTGAACTCTGGCTCTATTTTAATGCTCATCACCGATCATTATGTCTCTTTCTCTTCCCTACATCATTTAAACCCACAAATCCCATTACATGCTCAGTCTGCAGACTCAAACGCTAATGACAAACCAAACCACGAGTGTGATGGACGAGGACACGGAAAGCAGATCATCAGATGGACAAAAACATCTTAATCTCTCATTCAAAATGGTAAAAAATGTAAGAAATTAGATGATTAAAGTGGCAAAGAAAGCCAATCTATCACTTAAATAGTACATTAAAGAGAAAATAAGATGATTAGATGGTCAAAAACATCTTACTGTAGGTCTTTATTCCAGAGGCAGGTAATATAGAAATAAGACTGGGTCACTGTAACGTCTTTAAAACCCTCTGCCAGTGCCTACAATGACTGAATTCCTTTTTAACTTTCACATCTGAGTTTCTATTTTAAGATTCAAAGACTTCAGAGGATGATCCAGAGGAGAGGAAGATGTTTTCTGATTTCTGGGACGTGTCACACTCTGCTATTTTTGCCTCATTAGAGGAGAAGCCTAAAGCCGTGCATATAGTCATACTCATGTAAGTGTGATTGTAGGAAATGTGAGTTTGTTCTTGTTGGTTTAACACCATGTACCAATATTAGCCCACTCGAGGAACCTGAGAACACAGACCGCCGTCATGGCTGGGTTCATTACAGCTTCCTTAGAGGCAGAAAGTTCAATTGATTTTCACTGTTTCTTGAACATGTTCTGTGAAAGTAAAAAACTGATATGGATCTGCAGCAAGGCGGTTCAAAGCAGTTACCACACCTCCTATGTGCTGCGTTACATCATGTTGTTACCCCGTGTTTTTTTTTGTAACTTATATTTTATTGATTTTTATAACAAACTATAATAACAAACATCTATGGAGACAAATAAACAATAACACACAACAGGCAGGAAACATAATACACAGTAAACAAATTATAGAAATTAGATACAATGATGCAGAGGGTATCAGTTACATCACAAGACACAAGGCACATGACATGTCAACACCCTCGCTATGATGTGTTACATTCTCTTGAAATTAACTGGTTAAAATTGTTCCATTGTTCATAAGACACGTCAGTTTTCCAGTTCAGCTGTCCAAGCATTTTTTCACAAGCAGTTATTGTCATCATTTCTTCTTTTCACATCTTCAGTCGGAATACTTGGTTCTTTGTTACCCCGTGTTTGAGAATTTCCTCTTAATCTCATGAACTGATCCAGTTGGTCCTTACAGCTGTGGTTATGGTGATTAATGTTTTTTTTTTCTAAAAGCTTAAAAAATGATTGCATTTGTTTCACAGGGCAATTTTGAAGTCATTGTTGGTATTTCATGAGCAATTTTCCTTTAAAAACTCAATGATGCTATACAGTTCAAAAGCAGGGCAATATCAGATGCATTTTATTTTGCAAAATGAAATGTCATATGTATTTGTTCACCACTGACTATATCCAAAAAACCTGCTCTGCGCTGCTGTGCTACTTTTTATTAACCTCAGACCTGGGAAGAGGGAAGTGGGAGTGACGTCATCTCCAAGTTATCAGCGTTCCAGTTACAAAGTCGGGTGAAGACATGCCGATCTAACAGGCTATTGTTAGCCGTTGTTAGCACGCCCTGCGTTGTAGAATGTGATTATCACTATGGCAGCATTTCTATTAATATAAGTCAAACATTATTGTGTTTACGGCTGATTTAGAGCGACACACACCAGTCAGAAGTGCTAATAAATGGATTATTACAGGAGCTTAATAACTGTTTACACTGCGGGCAGCCATCTTTGATCGTCAACTTGGGGATGGTGAAGATTCCCCAAGTTCCCAGTAGGAAATTCCGACCCCAGTGGGGGCGTTCCAGTTGCAGTTTCTTTCTCAGAACTCTGAAATTCCAACTTCTGACTACAACTGGAACGCAGCATTGGATCTGACCTGACATGCCAGATAGACCATTGATGTATTTCACTAGTCCATCTGGGAAAGAGCCTAAAGAAAGTGTTTGGGAATGGGCATGTCCTGTCTAAAGCATATCCAGCAGGTGATTGATGATCATTCTGTCAATTAAGTTCATTATTGGCCAATCAGAAAATATAGTGGGTGGTGCTAGTGCTGGGGCAACAAATGCAAAATGTTAGCCACAATATAGAACAAACTATTGTCTATGCATGTTGAAAGTGGAGTGAAAACACCATTTCTATTGGGAGAATATTTTCACTTTGTTTATTTTCATTTCATAAAGAAATGTCCAGATCTATAAAACTGCTAATGAAACTGTTAGCATGTATGCTAACCTCTGCACGAGCAGCCACCTCCCGCTTTTATTACAGTCGTAGCTCCTGCCTCTTCCTGCTGATTGGGCTGTGCTGCTTTCATAATTTTTGTAGATTGGAGCTTGGCAAGATAGATGTCCCTGATTGGATTTGAATCACACAGATCTATCTGCTGTGAAGCTTACCTGAGAACTGAAAGTGCTAAAGCACTAACTCTTTTCTCTGTCTTAGGATTCATTCATGGACCTCACTATAGCCTCTGTTGGATGTTGTATCTGCAAATTAAATCAATTTCCACTCTTTAAATTACTTTTTGAACAAGAGTGCTCAGGGAGAACAGGCCTTTGCCAAGGCATTTACTAATCACATTTTTAGTAAAAATTTGGAAAATGGCCCTGGCCCTCAGTGTCAACATGTCCTTAAATAATTGCTGGACCAAATCTGGGCTCTGATGGTCACCAAAATTGAATAACTTTTCCTTTCAATGACAAACAGTGCCTGAAGTTTTCACCAATGTCTGTTGAGAACTTTTTTAGTTTCTCACTCACAGACATCTAGACAAACAAATGCTTGCAAAAACATGACCTCCTTGGTGGAGGTAAATGTCAGTAGATACAGTGTGTGAAAGACCTTTACATCTGACCGCTGCTTATTCTGGAAGCCTGGAAAAGTTACCCATGATCCTCAGAGGCATTTCTTACTACATCAGACAAAAGTTTATGGGTAGGTGAGAGTTTAGCTAAAGGCTAAAGGAAGGAAAAAGTTCTTCCATTGTTGGTTTGAACGTTCCTAAGCTCACACTGTGCTCGCTCTGTCCTTGGAGTTGCATTCGTCCAGCATTTCAGAGGATTATGTTAAATCCCAGTTAGTGCCTGGATCAAGAGTGATAAGAACAGAAGCATTCATGTTCATGCATCTCATCTTACACCAACCTGATTTCAAACATTCATTTTCATTGAGGTTTGTCTTTTTCTTCTGTTCTCCACAAAAAGGGCTGGACTGGGTAAGTCCAAAAGTCACATCGCAAATGTATTTAAATTATAATCTTGACGAGGATACAGTACATGATAGACCAAATACCTCAATCTTTTTTCTGTATTTAAACAAAAAGTCCTCTCAGTTACAGAATAAAACTTTAATAGGATTGAAAGCTGAAAATCCGATGGTGTTGATACTACGTGTTAACCTAAAATTGCTTGATTACTTTGTGGGTTTTTTTTATCATAAAAAATGGCAGAAATTGTGCTGGTAGCTGAGCAGGTTATGTCTTCACATATATTGAGGCTCTGGCGTCCCAGGTGTGGGTCCAGCCTGTGGTCCATTTCCCTCGTCCGAACTCACTCTGTGATCCTCTTTTCTGATTATGTCCACTGCACTTCTGCACTATCAATAAAGACAACAAAAGCAAAATAATGTTAAAATGCAGACAAACCCTAATATGTTGTTTGAGTTGAACATTAGCAACATTTTTGTACGGGAGGTTGTCAGCATTCCTGACACATTTGCTGCTTTCCCACTAAAAATTGTGTGTAAATGTGTGTTTTTTATACACGGGTAAACCCCCCAATAATCAACAAGTGACTCCTTTCCCACTGCCAGCAGACCCAGGTCTAATTGGCAGCAGATGAGCTGTGTGGCTGTTTTAGTCCCTCTGGTGAGTCAAGCTGATGTTATCATGTTGATGACATCATCAGTGAGGTACGGCGAGGTAAATAATAGAAAGGACGAGAAGCCGTGGACATGGTGGTCAGATTTTTCTCTGTTCTTTGTGCTTCTGTCACTCTGTAAAACGTTCAAGCTCAGCACAGACTGAATGACATTCAGTCGATTTTTGCCAGCAGACTGGTGTCTAATTGGCAGCAGAGATGAGCTGTGGCTGTTTTTAGTCCTCTAGAGTCAAGCTGATGTTATCATGTTGATGACACCGAAAACTTTATTAATGGCTGTTTAATCCCTCAGTGTGAGGGTAAATAATAGATGGTGCGAAGCCGTGGATTTTTCTCTGTTCTTTTTCTCTGTTCTTTGTGTAAAACGCCTTCACTCTGTACAGACTGATTTTCTCAGCACTTTGTGAATGACATCTCAGTCTCTGTAAGTTATGGAAGCTCATGTTACAGACATTGTTCAAGGGGCAAAATATAAGTCATGTGCATGTTTACATCCCAAAATTAGCAAATTCACTTATTGCATGCAACATGTTCCCCACTGAAGATGCCGATTCCGATCAGAGGCTTAAAGAGAGTCTTAAAGAGATAAAAGTGCCGCCTAAGTTGCACAAACATGTTGACAAACTTCGGAAATGTGTGTGAACCTGGCCAATTGTACCCTCATTTCCCATTTATGCCAAAATATTTGTGCAATTTAGACAATGTGCCGGAGTTTCTCCACCACTGCCTTTTAATGAGTTAAAGGACAGGTATTATTTTTTATCAACATAAACTATACATATTTTACCAAGAGACCCTGTCTTTACAAAGCATTTTATTCCAATGTACGATAAACATTTTTATATTATACTAAAACTGAGGTAGTATACTTAAAGTTTACTTTTTATATACTTAAGAATAGTACAGTGAAGTATTCTTTGCTTATACTGAAAAGTATAAAGAAAGTCCAATGCTCAGTACATTAATACTAAGACTTACACTTATATACTCAAACTTATACTTTTACTTTACTTGTATTGTAGTATACTTTTTACTTTTTTTCCGCCATAAGTACTAATACTTGTATATATAGATCCAATTACAGAACTTACATGTTCAAGCTCATGTAGTGCTGGAGTTAAAAAGTTTACAGTAAATAGTATGTGTGCTCAATTGCATTATCTTTATATATCTTAAAAACATACATGTAAACAGAGAAATATTTGACTTGACTTTATTGATCAAGTTCTAGGATTTGGTGTATACCTTAAGTATACTTCAAAAAACTAAAATGTGGACTAGAGATGAATACCTAGTATATAAGTAGTATAAGATACAAGTCTCTGTTGTTTTGGAAACTTAAAAATGACCTTTTAAAGTATACTTTCATAAACTGAAGAATGTCCCAATTTAGTCTGAATAAGTATTAAATTAGTATACGTTTAAGTACACTGCAAGTGCATGGTGAGCAGTATACTTGCTATATTCATGCATACTCAAGCATACAAAATAAAATGAACTTCAAGTATGCTGCTTTTTACCGAGGGTTGTCCTGTTTTTTCTTTAAAGATATATCTTTTTTTTGCTTTTAAATGTGAACGTGACTCTCTAGTTGGGGGGTTGTTGGTGTTTCAAATCAGGATAAAGGGTGAAATGTATTTCATCTTGGTAACCTAATAAAGATATATATGTAAAAAAGATATATCAGTTTATGTTAACTTTGGTATATTTCCCAGCCCTACCCTGAGCCGCTCTGTGTGTAGATCTAAAGGTGCTGACAGCATATTTGCACTGCAGTGAGCTCTCAGAGGCTCCTCAGAGCGGCCTGCAGGCTCTGGGTGGTGGGCATGGTGTCACATGGTTGGCATGCCTTCAGTCGGCCCCCTGCGGAGCTTTATAAAGTCACTGAGTGTGTTTGTGTTGAGGAGGATGAGCCTGATGCTAAAGCTCAGAGCGGCGGACTGCATGGGTGCAGGAGACAGTGCAAACTTGAGGCTCATTTTTACCAGCAGGAGTGTTTCTGTGTTAGCGGGTGAATAGCAGGCTGTGTGTGCAGACGGTCAGCGGCCTCCAGAGGACAAAGCAGCACTTTGTGCTCACACACAGAAGGAGGCGGATTTCAGGGAGCTGTCCATTTCCCCAAAAGACACAATTGTCCACTTGACACGACAGCTCGTCTTCACTCCTTCAGGGTCTTTTGTGTCTTTGGCCTTTGGAAAATAAAACCCCTGATGCAGTGAAAAAGGTTCAGCATCCAAAGAACTGATCAGGTCATCTTGAATCCAGCTGATGAAGTTAAAAGACACAAAAAAGGCAAAGATTTTTACTGAGTGTCACTGTTAACTTAATGTAGGATGGCAGCATCAGCAGGTTGTCAATACTGAGTTTGCTTTACAAATGTGATTATAAATGCTAAATGCTAGTATAAATGCTCAAGATGATGCAGTGTGCTGTGGTGTAAGTACGGCAGCTCTTATATGAAAGTTTAAACAAGGCCCGAAGGCAGAAAAACAGTTGCCACTATGACTGTTTCACACTGGACCCATTTCAATTACATGATAACGACGGGGAATGTGGCTGTTTTCAAAAGAAGTATGTACTCCTGTTAAAGCTTTCAGACTGCCAGCTTGAGCCGTACATCTCCCATACATTTCTCGCTCTAGAAGAAGGCTTTCCTGTTTTTCCTGCCACAACAAAGTTAAAGAGTGACATCATAAAAATCTTTTGTTGGTTATAATTGATCACTACAAAGCCATTTAGTAATATTTTATACAACTATCTCAGATTTTAATGCATTAATATAGTATTTTACATTTTTCAGTGTCTAAGACATACTTCTTAGTGAAAAGATTATCTAACACTGCTTCTGCCACAGGTACACATCTTATTTTAAGCTTCTACTGTCAAACAAAAAATGTAATAACAAAATACCACCTCCTGCTGGTTAAAAAAAGCAAAAGCAAATATAATTTCCCAACTGATTAAAGAAAAAAAATCAACATTCATACAGATCTGTAATTGCCAGACACAGTTTCATCATAACCTCTGTCCATTAATAAGACTGAGTAAATATATTTCGCCAAATTGGGAGATAATATACTGACACTGTTAGTTATAATGTTCATGGTTAAATCATTGTGATAAAATCAATAAATATATGTAAAAAAATAAAACTTTCAAAGTATGAACCATACAGGGATAAATCTTCTATTATGGTGAAAAAAGGTTAAAACATAGAAGCTTGAAACAAACGTACATTCACTCATGCTATTTTTACTGGTATTAGAATTATTCGTAAACCGAGCACTGGATTTGTAGGTTATAATTTATTTCAACAGGATTTTAAAAGTTAAGGTATCAGTTTCTCTTAGTCAAGTTTTTGTTATTGTGGTCTACAGGAGAACGCTCTCCATCTGAAGCAGACAGATTGATCATAAACCACAGACCACCCCAACATCACTCAGGCTCTGATGCTCTCATATTGAGCTGTGGCTGAGTTTACGTCTAATGCCTCTGTTTAATAGATGGACTTTTTGTGGTTTAGAATAAACACTCGTCTAGTATCAATCCTCCAGGAGTCTCTCGACCGAGAAGAGTTTATGTTGAAGTGTCAGCCCCCCTCTCCCTGTCTCTGAGCCCCTTTCCTCAAAAGCTCAGCCTCGATGCTCTTACATCGTCCCAAAGCTTAATCTCAGAGCGTAAGCCTCTTCAGTTTTCATTTGTCTGTTTGTTGGAATTTCCTTTATATCACGCTACATACAAATATCAAGGATGCACTGTTGAGATGCAGCTTACATTTTCTTAAACCACGTTTTAAAGCTCTGTGTGGCAGCAGAGAAAAATTAAGTCTAACCTTTAAATGCAGGGAAACCTTTTTTTTTATTCAGTCTGGATTAAAGTGTCAGATTTGGATTAGAGGCTTAAACTCAGTGGGTAAACTCTGCCACCAGGGGGCTCCTAATCAAAAATCGTAATGTAAGACACAGCAAAGCATTCTGGGATTGCTTCAAGCACCAGTCAGGAAGGAGAATTTTAACAGCTTTACTCTATCATGTGTGAAATTCATCCATGAAATAAAAGTGGCAGTTCAGTAGTCTAAAAGTAGTCGTAGTCTAAAAGCATACAACGGACCTCTCTTTGCAGCAGTATCAGTAAGAAGCATCTGACAAGCTTGTCAGTTATAAGAATGTGTTTATTTATATTATTACCTCTGCCATGGAAGTAATAATTTTTCACTTATTTGTCAGTTTTGTTTCTTCGTTAATTTTTTGCCTGTCTGTGAGCAAGATAACTCAAAAAGTTTTTGATGGATTTGGAGGAAAGTTTCCAGGAACAATTGTCATGGCACAAGGAAGAAATGATCTGAAAATACACATTCAGGATTTTTTTTAAGGATATGTTAACATTGCATCATAGGACAGTTTCCCTCAATTTTTCCCTATAGAGTCAGGAATGGCTTTGCATTGCACTGGAATTGAGGTGAGCGGAGCTGGTAGCGTGTCTCTACTTGGAAATGAATACTTGGGCCAAAGTTATAGGATTGTTTTAAGGCTGATACTTCTTTGTTGAAACTTTAACTAACCTGTGCTCTTGGTCTGACCTGAACTGATGCTGAGGGCCGCGATTGTAGCCTGCCATGCACATTGACGAAATGTAACTGAGTGTCAAATCAAGAAGGACTGATTGGTCCTCTTCACATCACCTTTGGATGGTCAGTCTATGTGTACGTCTCTGACAGGATTAGGTGATATGATAGAATCACTGTAAAAGATCAGTTTACACCTTTAATTTGTTTTCTGATGTTTATTGGAACTAAGCCTTTAACTCCCAGCAATACTGTTTGGCGAAGGTCAATAAATTCAGGAATATTTAATGTGCCAAAATCATAAAAATAATTGTGCTAAGAAAAAGAACATGCCATTGTTTGATCCTGTCAATGTTTTAAGAAACCTAAAAAAACTGCAAACAAACCAAAAATACTGATATTTTCTTTGTGTGATAACTAAATGTTTAAAAGGATAAAAGCTATTATTATTATTACCATCATATTATTTGAAATACTCAAATTAACCATTTACTGATTTGATTATTTAAACATATTTATGTGTGTCTATATGTTTTTCATAAAAAAATGTGTTTGTCAAACTCGATATCATCTGTTTTGAGTTACGTTTGATTTCTACTTTATTTATAAACATTCCGACCTTTTCCTATTTTTTTTGCCCAAAAATATTTGTGCATTCGTACGTTATTATGTAATCAACTTTTAGCTTTTTTAAACCTCGGAATCAGACACAAAAAAGATATCTGGTTTTTGGTTTGTTTGTAGTTTTCTCTGTTCCCTGAAATGATAATGGATTCAAACAATGATTTGATTCATTGATGACCTCTGCCAGACAGTTGAGCTGGAATTTAAAGGGTTAATGTACAATTATGTAGCCAAACGAACGGTCAAACATTTTCATCTTCTGCCTCAGATGATTGAACAATCTGAAATTTCAATTTTGTCTATGTCTTCTCTTCTTTGCACTGTAGTCAAAGTTTTGCTGTTGATTATTTTCAGCTCTACTTTAACATTAGATGCTCTGTTTCTGTTGCCATTTTTCCTTGTACACAAACAAGAGGGAAGCTTGTAGGGACTAGAAAACAAGCTGCACTGCCGACTGGTGTTTTGTGGTGTATTACTGAGTGAAATGGAAATGTTTCACAGCTTAGGTAATGCATTGATTTGATCCGTAGTATAAACCAGGCTTTACCGGGCAGTTTGAGTGAAGGACTGAGCAGCTGATGTCAGAGAGTAATGGTGGTCCATCGCGAAGCAGCACAAAACACAAAAAGGTACAGAAACAGAATGACAGCTCTCAATTGTCATGGCTGCTCTGTTGTGATGACCATCTACACAAAACAACTGTAGTTATCAAACATTTCTTACCTTAACATGTACTTGGAAGTATTTGTTTTGACGTGAGGACTCAGCTTATGAACTGTAGAATCGGCCATTTTTAGTTATTTTTTGCATTTTAATTATTTAGAAATCATTTGTGTTCTACTTTCCATGCGTCCTTTAGATGAACGTGTACTCCCCTCTCTCAGTCTCTCTCTTGTCAAAGATGTGTGTTTAGCACAGGATCTAAATAAAGACTGTTTTTTATCATCTGACCTGCAGCTATCTGAGAGGTCAGTGGAAGTGCTTCCTTCTCAGACTCAGAGCAGAGGAAACAGCAAATGTGATGAATGCGCTGGAGTAACTATATTTAAATGCACACATTCATTTTCATGTATTTTACTCTGAATAACAGAAACAAAGAGGATGGGGAGTAGTGTGCTGCGCGTGTATTTTCAGATGTATAGGGTTTTATCTCAAATCCCCTCCTCGTAGTAAAGATTTGAGATGAATTGAAACTGAAGGCTGGATGCCTATATTTAGATTTGAGCCCAGGGACAGTTTAAGCTGCAGTGTATTAAATTTTTATGCAAAAGCCACAACATTAACCATATCTGAAGCTTCACTTCAGCCTATGTTTCAAGTGTTTTAACACTTAAAACACTAAGTTTTGCTTCCCCCCACTGACCAAAAACATGCTCATTAGGTCAGATGGTTAGTCTTAATTTCTCTGAGGTATGAGTGCGAGCGTAAATGATTGTCTGTCTGTCAGTGGCCCTGTGATTGGCTGGTGACCAGCTCAGGGTGTACCCCACCTCTTGCTCAATGTCAGCTAGGTCAGGCTCCAGCCCCTGCAGATAAGTGGCATAGATGATGGGGGGACTGAGTGATTAAGCACAGGGTACTGCCTAGGGATGGGTACCGAATTCGGTACTTTAAGAGGTACCGACTGAATTCTGTAGGAACTACCGAGTACCGATTCACGTAAAATCCAACGGTGCCATGTTTAGGTACCTAAACGCATCCTTGTGACTGTGAGGGAGTGGAAGAAGCAGGCATACTATTGGGTAGAGTAGGTTAATTTCCATACCGGACTTGAACGCAGCACAGCAATAGCGTAAAATTGGTAAAAATTGGTACCGTTGAGTACTGATACCTATTCCCAGGTACCGGGCATCGGTATGGTATTGATTCAGATGTGAAAGGTACCCATCCCTAGTACTGCCAGCTTTGAGGTTGTCAAAAATGGGTTTACATGTATCGATTAAAACAATAACAGCATGTGCATGCTATATCTAAGCATAAACTTTTTTCAATTGTCTGCCCTAGTACATGTGTTCAGGCCCATTTTGTCTGTTTTTATTCAGATAAAGATTAAGCAATTAAAATTTATGCTTATTTTGCACAGCAACGTAATACTGATTTACTTTGTGGGTCCCAGGTAGGCCTGGCTATTCACAGGTCATAGGCTTGACTGGGAGGGGGCTTCAAGGACTAAATGTTGGGCACCATCACTTTAGGCCCTGTTTACACAGAGACATTGTCACCAAAACACAAAGGTTTTTCCTTTGCGTATTCAAATTCAATGCCAGAGACGCGAGAAACAAATGAACAAAACCGCTGTAGTGCGTGTGCCAGTCCAGTAGATGACGATGTAGGTTTGCAGAGAAATAAACTACATTACATGTAGGAAGAAGAGAAACTTTTCACAAACAACAATGGCGAGTGGAGGCGCAGGAGTTTCTTGTCTGGTCAACAAAGCTGTCCGGATAGTTTTGTCTGGATTACAAGCAGAGCACGGTGAGCAACACACATGCTACTTGGTAGACGGCCGAAGCTGTTGTTGTTCTTGCATGCGCGCACAGCCTCAATGAGAAAAAGTACTGTACATGCAGTGACACTGGCGTTTCACCCTGAAACGCTCTGACTCCAGTTTACACGGAGCTGTATGTAGAAGTGTTTTGAAAACTCTCCACCCTGGAGCCTGGTTTCAGCAGTTTGCAGATTTAAGCACTCCGTATACTGTTCCCAGGAAATGGGAGGCCAAAATACAATGAAAGTCTTTGGATATGGACCAGGCTTTTGTTGTTCAGCAAGGAGGCTGATCGAGCTCTATATGTCTGTTTTTTTCATTGATCAATTTTGGAAAAATGCTGGCACAAAAGCGCTGCTGCCAGCCTGGCCTGTGTCCCTGTGCTAACATATTGTGCACATTTTACGTTGACTTGCAGTCCACATTCAGCAGGGGTGAATCCCACACCATCAGGTCATGTGCAATGAGTAACACTGGTCACTTGTGGATACGATAGCTCTTTTCCTTGCATTTAGACAAGTATATTACTTGCTGGTATATTTAGTAGTCAATTTTCTCCCTCCTGAATTGTTGGTGAAGTTCCTCTAAAGAAAGTAAGTGTCACTGTAGGTTTGCGTCAGTCTTTAGCAGCCCTATTGTTGATGTGCCTGACAGAATGTAGGCTTGATGTGATCCACAGAGACACTGTGAAGCTGTTTTAGAGAAGAAAACACATCAACATCATACTGAATATGGCACATGGTCTATATTTGTAGTCGGATATGTCTGCTCATGTTAGTGAGAATTAAAAGTGACACTTTCTCTCCCTTGTGTTGGCACCATCTAAAGGTCAGACAGTGTCATCTCACAGTCTGCTGAGTTTGGATGATACTGAGGGTGTTGGCCCACTGTGGAGACATTTGATCCATTTAAAAAGCTTTTTAAGGAGGTACTGCAAATGAAGACCCTCACACTACACTCGATATATGACAAGTTGTTTGGCTTCTTTATTTTGTTTTTCAGACCTGAGGCAAATAAAACTTCCACAAGTGAAGATAAAACTGTCCCCAGTTGTGTATTTTTAAAAGTGTTGTCACAGTGTTGTCTTACACAAAGTGGTCCCCAACAGCCGTGATGTTGACAAACAATCACACATGTTGTGTAGAATATAGTTCACCTTATAGCAGGATCACAGGGAGTCATGGGCTTGTTTCTAATCCCCAATGAAGAGACATTCATGAGGATTCACTCTGTTTTTATCAGCTGATTAATAATGGCATTTAGGACCTTTTAGACAGTGCAGCAAGTAATTTGGCAGGGCAGCTTGTTTTTACAGTTAAGGTGATTTCTCAGGACTTTCTGATTAAAATTATAAAGTTTTTCTTTATTTTTCCATTGACCAAGTTACTTAGTAAATACTTAACTATTGTCTATATAGAATAGACAAAATCTTAACTGCTGATATTGTAAAAATTGTGCAGACATCAGTCCTGAGACTTTAAGATAACTGATAGAAAGAGAAAGTTTTAGTTGATTTATGTTCCCAGTGTCTTTAAGACTGAGTAGTGAAGCCTCACAGACATGAATGCAGGTATATGACCATCCTTTCAAAATAAAATAACCATTGGTCTCAGTTATTTAAAAAAAGGTTTTTCATTTTAAAATTTTTGTTCCTACATGGTCTAATTCCAAATTATCTACAGCCAGGGCTTGACGCTTAGCATTTTTCCAAGTAATACGGGTGCTACCAAGTTGAAAAATCTAGTTGCACACAAATATTTTAGTAGCATGGGAATGCTTTCTGCAAGTCAGTTTTAAACTTGTACCTCTTACGACTGGGAACGGCAGAGACGTCATTAACTCGCTCTCCGGCGTCTTGGGACACAGCATCTGAAACTAACGCTAACTCTTCCTAGCCATAAATTTCACCTCCTTGTTCCATTTTGTCCTCTCGCCTCAATTCAGAGTCCACATGTTCCGGTTTTGTTGGTCTTTTGAAATAATAACTGATAGGCTTAATAGTTATTTGGTTATTGCTCATTTGGTCTTTCTGCTAAAATAGTTTAAAATGTCGCTCACTGTTTTGTAGTTGTATCTTGCCCAGCAACCAGTCCCACTGATGTGCTGTGATTGGTTGAGATGAGGCTTTGGGAGCGCCTTCTTATGTTCGTCTGTACCTCACGCAGGGCGGTGCAGGCATGTCGGGTGTACCGAAGGCTAGCTAACGGCGCAGTTAGGTCAATAAAACAAACTTTTGAAAGCTGAACATGTTTCCAGCTAAGGCTGCATTCAGGAATACCACCGGCCACAACATCCAACGTATTCAACAGAAGATAAATCATGTTTTGAATGATCATTTTTCGTAGTCGCACGGGTGCTACTAAATGCAAATCACAACTCGCACTGTAATAGTGCAATAATTTTTAGTAGCAAATGTAAGTACCTCCTCGCACTGTCGAGCCTGGTCTACAGCCAGGAACCTGTTCATATGGTGGAAATGGATATGATTTTACTGATGCCAATTGAAGTATTTGTCAGAATTTTAACTGTTCCCTCATCGATTCGTGTGGATTTTCAGTGTGGACAGATGTTGGTCTACATCTGTTTTCATTGGTAACAGTGTCAAACACATGTCACTCCAGCCAGATGATGCTGTGCTAAATAAACAAATCCTTTTGCAAGATGCTGGTATCTTAACCCACGAGACGTTGTGCAGTGTGTTTTTGTTGAGAATTAAGCACAACACTTCTGGCTTAACTGCCATGACAGAGTAGAGCGAGGTTCCTTGATTTGAGAGGCATGCAGAACAAAGAGAAGGAACTTATTTGGAAAATTTGGGAATTAATTTTCATTTCCCATCCCTAGAGATTGGAGACCTCTGCTGTACAACATTTCCTAAAATTCCAGCTGGCATCCAACATATTCTTACCTCTTCTTTTACTATTCAAATGCTTGTCATGTCTCCTTTTTGGCAAATCATTTGGACACATGGAGTAATTTTGTCATATATTTTAATGTCTGTTCTTTGGTGTGAAAGTTGCATGATCAGCTATATTTTTGCCATCTAATGTCTGTTTTTTGGCACACTTTACAGCTGTTTGTCTTTATTTCTGACAGTTACTTAAAGCTCTGTCACAGGGTGCACAGAATCTCCTCCTCATAACCTTTTCTCTGTTCTGTTTTCTTCCATTTGAACAGGGATGCTCAACCATGTTTGACCCAGTCATTGTTCATTTATCTTCCCATAAGCTGGATGGCGATTGCATTAGCTTGCTTCAGCAGTGCTGTGATTGGGTGCTAACTGTGTTGAGATTATGTGGACTATTTACAGATGATCCCACATTACCTGTCTTTAGTGTAAGAACAAACATGGCCTCATGTGAACAGAAACCATTTAGCTCTGCTGGCAGAGCGGAGGACGAGTGAGCACACACTCTGTCCCCTCTCATCCGTCTCTGTCACATCCATCAGGGCCATTAACCCCCCCTCACTCAGAGCTGTCAGTGAAGGAGGATTGACGCTCTGCAGACCTTGAGGTGAAGGTTGTTGCGGGTTTGAGCCCCCATTATGGTTGTTACTGTGAGTGCCGAACACCACACGGAGGATCAATAACACTGATGAGGGGCCTGCCCTGTCTGCAGGATGCTGCATAGGCACACTGATGACACACAAGAGGCAGTTTGATCAGGTTTCTTTGAAGTGATTGTAAAAATCAGGCCTGCAGGTGAGAAAAGAAGGAGGAATGGAGAGGAAAATCTGCAGAATGTGCCTAAAGTTAATTGAATTTAGAGAAAAATGCAGGTTTATGCTCTTTATCACAGACATGTATGATCGTTCTGCCCTGCAGCAGCATGTGGTGATCAGTGTGAGAAGAGTGTGTGTGTTTGTAAAATTGGTTCTTGCCAGGAAATATTTGACATTTCACCCGAGTCAGAGTGTTAAAGAACTTGGAAGACTTAAGGCCTTTCGTTCTCCATGTTTGTAAAGTTAACTCCAACTGCTGAAAACTGACAGAACGATTGGGATGACATTATTAGTATAAAATATGATCCCTGATCAATTAAACATGCTGATATTGACCCCAGTCTGATCCTTAATTGGCAGGATCGTTATTTGCACTGGTATCAGTTAGGGATGTAACGATATGGAAATTTTGTATCACGGTTATTGTGACCAAAATTAACACGGTTATCATTATTATCATGGTATTGTTGCGGTGTGCTCAAAATGTTCAAAATGTACTTCAACACAAAACTGAAATCATTTAACCCCTTTAATATTATAATTTTAACAGTTCTTTTTTGCCTTTTTGTCAATAAATGTGTCTAGAAATGCCCTTTGAGTGCATTTTTTACCCTTCTTTCATTAGAAATAAAAATAAACAATTCTAACAAGTATTTTTCATTATTATGTTATAAATGCTTGAACAGTGTGTAATAACAAGAACGGAAAACAACAGATTTGAACTTTAAACAGGATTCTCTTCATAAACAATTGAAAATGAACAACAGTAACCTATTTTACATACATTCACAGATTTTTGTTTGCCTGCAGCATTAGTGTCCATGTTACAGCTCGTCATATTAGACCATGTCATGGCCTTTTTTTTTTTTACTGTCAATAGTCCCTGAAGCAGTAAGCCCCCGTCATGACTCTCCTCTGGTTTCCCCTCTCCATGGAAGATCTCCTCGATATTTAAATGAATTTAAATCCATAAAACACAAACTTTGACAGAAAAAGATGATCAATTTCAAAATATGGCGAATACACAGCAAAAGAACAGCAAGAACACACTCCAGAATGATACTAATGCTATTATTCACAACATTTAAATATTATTTAGACAGAGAATACTGACAAACCACCTGTAATTCCCTCAGGTATGGCTCATTGAAACTTTTCTCTCTCTCTCTCTCTACCTCTACAGCTTGATCAGTTCATTTATTCGAGGTGTTATACGGCAGTTTCAGCCGTGCACATCTTTTTCTTTCGCCGCAGCTTCATGTTTAGTCAGGGTGACTGTCTTCTGTCAGTTTCCCCTCGGCAACCTTGTAAAATCCAAAATTTAACCAGACTTAAGAGTCCGTTTCTAGAGGGAACTCTCTGCTGTCTCTAACTTTCACTGAGGCCAAACAATGCAAACTGCGCATGCCCACCTCCCTTGAGGCTGCTTCATCCAGGAAGAGACTCATAGTTCTGGCTTTTTCAGGCAAAGATCAGCATCACCGTGCGTTTTTGACACATTGTGATAATCAAACACGGTATAACGGTAATTTTTAAAGGACGCGGTAATGATTACCATGGGAAATTTTACAGTGATCTACCATTTTACCGGTAACCATTACATCCCTAGTATCAATAAAATCTTTTAAAACCCATCCTTAGTTTCAGGACATACCTAATGGTAAAATACCAAAAAGCAAGTCTGATCACAACACAATGTTTATCGTTCTTAAAACATGTCACCTTTTTCCTCTTCAGAGCTTTACTTTTAACTCCTTCTTATCCTCTGGATCTGACATTTCTGAAAATGAAGATAATCTGGAACATTTTCAACATTTCTCACATGTATGTGTTGAAAGCGTCTCGATGACTTCAGCCTAAAATCATGACACACCCCAGAGAGGCTGTATGTGGGTGAGGCTGAGTGAGCCTCCCTCTGAGCTGGGCTGACCCCAGAAACTTTAATTCAATCCACTTTTATTCCACTATTTCACGGCTCTACACGCCAGCAACGTCAAATCAATTACACATGGCTGTATGAAATTAATAAAGAAACACAAACATGGACGGACGATGGCGTGGATCCATTGTTTTTTGCTCTTCTGTTAAAGGGTCTCAGGCCCTGTGCTGTTCTGCCCTTATCCTGTGATAAAATATTCTGAGCAGAAAATAGATTAACATTTTAGCGTTGCTAATCCAGGCCGCGCTCTGGCTCCAGGCTTAGCCTGGGTTCTGCTGCAGAGCTGGATGTATGTTGGAGATGACTCAAACTCACAGTCAGTAAGGATTGGTTGGAGGCCAAATGTTTAAAATGCTAACGAGGTGAATCAGAGGGTCTGATGAAAAAGTTAATCAGGACTGAGCTGGTGTGTCCCTGCTTTCATGCTTGGTTTAACGCGTCCACCCTAAAATCTGCTCCCTGCAACAATCTGTGCTGTCATGTGGAGGCTCGGAGCAGAGGAGGGGCTCCTTAAACAAAGATTTGATTTCAGATCCATTGTGGCAGTAAAAAGGGTGTTTTCTTACTGAATGACTGATGTTATGTGGCTGTTGCATCATCGCTTTAAAATGCTCTGTTTGTGTTTTAAAGACTTTACAGCACTGAAGGAATATGAAGTAAAACCCCACTCAAACAGAAGTAAACTGTATTTATCATCATGTTCCTGTAGCACAGAGCATTGACTGCTTACATCATCTTTAATTTTTCAATTCTGGACCACAATACGGAAGGTTGTGCGGCACGGTGGCACAGCAGGTAGTGCATGTGCCTCACAGCAAGAAGGTCCCCTGTTTGATCCCCAAGTTGGAGAGGGTCTTTCTGTGTGAAGTCTGTAGTGTTCTTCCCGTGCATGCATGGGTTCTCTCCGGGCACTCTGACTTCCTCCCACAGACTAAAAACATGCTCATTAGGTTAACTGGTGACTCAAATTGTCCTTAGGTGTGAGTGTGAGCGTGAATGGTTGTCTGTCTCTCTATGTGGCCCTGTGATTGACTGGCGACCGGTTCGGGGTGTACCCCGACCAATGACAGGCTCCACCCCCCTGACCCTGAAAGGGATAAGCGATACAGAAAATAAATGAATGAATATGGAAGGTTGATTTCTAACACTAATCTGTTGACTCAAAGGGATTTATGCATTTCTATTTGGGAAATGTATTTATTTTAGTAAAAGACAAACTTAATTGTTGTGGTAGAGCTTGAACGGGAATGTAGTTTTTATTCTAGGATGTTTTTGTGGCTTTTTATTCTTTAATAAGAAAGGACAGGTTGCATGGATACATAAGTGACACACAAACATATGGAGGTGTTGCAGGGAGCTGATATTTTTCTTCATAAACTTTAAAATGAAACCTGTCAATAATGCCAACAGTACTTGCAGTGATGCTGTCGGATACACATCGTGGCTGAAGCAGTGACTTTCCATGCCCTTTGCTTTCACATTAGAAGTAGATTTATGAAGACAGAAGGTGTTGTAACTAACTAAGACTTCACAGGTGTTGAAAACAATCACTTAATCAATGCACCATGATGCAAACATTGATGATTCTTTTTATCATTTTGACAGAGTTACTTCATTTAATCAGTCAATCAGGCAGAGGCTGCTGGTTCCCAAACTTTTTCTCTTGGAACTTTTTCTTGTTTTGAGTCAAGCTCTGTGGAACCACACGAAAAAGATCATACAAATATGAACTGTTTCACTTGTTTCTTAGAAAGGTTCAAATTGTTCTGCAAACCAGATCTTCACCTGAATGTAGACATTGCATTATGCCCGCCTCAACCCTCAAAATTAAACCCAAGTCACAATTCATTTATTTTCATTGTAAAAAGGACCTTTTATCAGCTTCTTGAGTTTTGAATATAGTTTTTCATTTTTGTTCACCAGCAACAACAGAAAGTAAGTTAGTTATTTTGGGGCTGGGAGACAGGACCTGTAAATAAAATCCCTGATTTCATCTCACAAAACTGGATTTCCATTTTTAATCTAAGTTTTCTGTCTCAAAACAAAAAAGTACTGTTATAAAAAACTGTATGTTCCAAAACTAAACTGAATTAAAGTGCACTCTGCCCTCTTGTTATCAAAGGTTCTTATTTAGGCTGCCTTTTCTGCATTGACCCCCAAAGCTGCACTCTTTCTGCAAAATATTAACATGGAATTCTACACTGGCAAACATGTACATGGGACGTGCCTGGTTGCTAACCACTCTGCTAAACCAGCACCCCAGTATTTAATGTCATTTAATACAGTTAGTACAAATACAAGCCCAAACTGGGCCAATGCATACATTGAAATTCTGGGGTTGTGAAAAGCATGAACATTTTTAGTGTTTGTATCTTCAAATAATGACACAGCTTGTTTTACTGCCAGAAATTGTTGTTATGCCACAAACTTTTATGTCTACATAGATCCAAGTCCAGGGAAGGTAAAATTATTGACATGAGTAAGCAAAGGAAAAAAAAAAGATATTTTTAAGTTCTCCTGCAAACAAAATCACTTAATCAATGCACCATGATGCAAACATTGATGATTCTTTTTGCCTTAAATTTTGACAGAGCTTACTTCATTTAATAACAGTCAATCATTGAAAAGCTTGGTATTGAAGAAAAACTTGCATTGTCACTTGGAAATAAGTATTGGCATTCTAAAATGTTGAATTGTCACTGAAAAACTATTGGCATTGTAAAATGTTGAATTGAATGCAGACACTAAGAAATATATTTTTTAAAAGTTTTATCAATGCCAATGTTCTGATTTTCTTTATATTTTCTGTTTCAGCTTCAACAGGTTTTCAGTTTCAACTTTCTGGTTTTCAGTTACAATGTTTTTTTTCAAGTTCAATTACTTGTTCTGCAAACCAGATCTTCACCTGAGCGTACAGTAACCTGATTGCATTATGCCGCCTCATATTTTCAATCATTTTATATTTAAAATCACTTTATGCTTCATGTCATTGCTAAGTTAGCAAACACCTAACGCTCCTAAGTTTTTATGTTAAAGTGCTTTGATTTACTCACCAGAACATGTAGAACATGATAGAACTAGATTTCCTGCAGTAATTTGACATAGGCCACTATACCTGTCAATTTGATTTACCCAGCATGCAGCTGTGAAGCTACTTGTTCACTCATTAGTAAATTTAACCATGTCTCAACCATTCACTCACTTGTTCATCCGTGGATGCAGCACTGTCATGTTCCAAAACTAAATGTGAAGAACATGTGCACTCTGCCCTCTTGTTATCAAGGTTTTATTATTTAGGCTCCATGTTCTGCATTGACCCCCAAAGCTGCACTTTAACATATTAACTTAGGAATTCTCTTAGGATGTTTGCTAACTTAGTCAAGACATGAAGCATAAAGTGATTTTAAATATAAAATGATTGAAAAATATCCGATCACAGCTGTGTAAGAGGAGAGAGCAGGTTACACTCTGCACACTGGCCACAGGCTGGCAGAAGCATGTACATGGGACGTGCCTGGTTGCTAACCACTCTGCTAAACCAGCACCCCAGTATTTAATGTCATTTAATACAGTTAGTACAAATACCAGAAAGTTGGGCCAATGCACTGAAAACCTGGGGTTGAAGCTGAAAAAACAGAAAATATAAAGAAAATCAGAACATTGGCATTGAAAAACAACATAAAACAAAAATTGTTTTAAAAAATATATTTCTTAGTGTCTGCATTTTTTTTCAATTCAACATTATTGACAATGCCAATAGTTTTTTCAGTGACATATTTTTAAGTTCTCCTGCAAACAAATATAAAGTTAATTGATAAATCACTCAGCTGTTGTTACATCCTAGTATTTAGGCCAACCCTCTACTTAATTAGATCGTCTACTTTTGCCTTAAATGGCCCTGACTGAGCTTTAACTGTGCCTTGACCAAAAAAGTTAAGAGTTAAATGTGATGTGGAAAATGTTTAAGATGTTTGAAATCTGATGTTATTATTCTAAGGCTTGATATGTGCAAATGGATTCTGAATTGACTTGAAAGTGCTTGAATATGTAAAACGTATTCCTTATTTCAAAAATAATCTTTTTTATGGACTGAGTCAAGGTTTAATTGGATGCAAAGGGCTAAACAGTGCATTATTTTAAAAATGCACTTCAATAGCCTTGTGCAGTAGAATAAATCACAGTATTTGAATATCAGACATGTAATGAAATCTTACTCTGCTGCCGTTTGAGTGTTTAATGGAAACTAAAATGAAATCAACTCCTCTTTTGTATAGCACTATACTGTTATAATGTCCATCAGACAGATATTTCGTCAAATCATGGCTTATCATAGAAACAGTAGTGTTACACCTAAAGAATGACAAAGTCAAAGAGAAACTTTCAGTGGATTTTTGTCTTTCTTTAGCCTCTTTTTATCATAAGATCATTGTAAGTTTAAAGAGGCTATGAGGAGTTTCTAAGTAATTACAAAAAAGTCTCACTTTTAGATATATGCTGATCGAAATACACACTTTAAGATGAGTTTTATAGCATCAAAATAGGTTATCGATAAATGCTATTCTTTAGCTTCACGGTTGGGTCAGACAGGGCTGGACTGGCCTGGATAATTTCCGAGTTCCGAGTAGGAAACTGCAACTGGAACGTCCCCCAAAGTCGGAATTTCTTCCTGGGAACTTGGTGAAACCTCGCCACCCCCGAGTTGACAATCGAAGATGGATGCCCCCAGTGTGAACAGTTATTTAGCTCCTGTAATAATCAATTTATTTGCACTTCTGACTGGGGTGTGCCGCTCTACATCAGCTGTATGCATAGTATTGTTAGACTTATATTTACAAAAATGCTGCCATAGTGGTAATCACATTCTTCATACCACAACGCAGGGCGTGCTAACAACAGCTAAAAATAGCCTGGTAGACCGGCATGTTTTTTTCCGACTTCAACTGGAACGCCGATAAGTCGGAGATGATGTCACTTCCAGATCCGAGGTTACTGGAACGCAGTATTACGACAGTTGCTGTGCGAGCTCATGGGTAGCAGAGTCTTTATGACGCCGTAAATAGATTCTCCTCACAGCACCTTTAAATACTCATTATTTGTGTTGTTCAGTGAGTATCGTATGTAGGGGTGTCCCAATGCAACTTTTTCACCTCTGATACCATACCAATATTGCAGTTTTGAGTATTGGCCGATACCGATATGGATCTGATACGATATCAGCTGGAATCATGCATACTTTTATTACTTATTTTGAAGTATGGACTGTAAGAAAAGACTTGATCAAGTCAGATTACTCAAACAGAGAACAGTTGTCAGCAATAGTAGGTATGAGAAAAACTGACTGATTAGTTATTAACCAATGGGTGTAACAAATTTTAACCTTATACATAAGAATATAGTATAATTAAATGAAATAAATAAAAAATACATTGGAATGGACTACTTCTATCAAAGTGCTTATATCAGAGATTTTAGAAGCAGGCCGATATAGTCTGATATTTGTTTTTTTTTGCTGATATCAGACCGATATCTGATATCAATATCGGGACACCCCTCATCGTATCAAAGAGACATTTGCACACACTTGCACATCAGGTAATTCCTAAAAAATCCCCTTTATATAATGGGAGGAAAACGGTTGCAGTATGTTTTTATTCAATATTTTTAGCCCTAAAACAAAGTTGACTTAAAGCTGACACTTGCTTGGACTGTTTAATATAGATTTATGTTTAGAAATGTACAAATCAGACCAGATAAAAATGAAAATACACTTTGAAAGCACTTGAATTTGACCTTTGACTTCAGTTTGGACTGTGTTGATGACTGAAGGGATGTCTGTGGTTGTGGTATTTTAATGACAAAGGAAATCAAAGCTACAGAGTTAGTCTTTCCTGATGGATACTGGATTCAAACAGGCCATATTGGTCATTGATTGTCTCGATGTTCCTCTGCGGTAACACGCTGACGTTGTGCTGACTTTGTGTCCATCAGACCTGTTACTTTTCTTCCGCCTGTCCCGTGCTGATGCAGCAGTTTACTAACACCTCATCTTACAAACTACAATTTCTTCACAGGATCTTTCTTTACACATTCACCTCTCTGTTGTTTCCCCCTTTGCTCTGATTCACAGTCTGATGTGTGGCTGTCCTGTTTGTATTCCTGAAGGCGTTGTTGTTTTTGTTTGTTTTCCCTCCTCACGTTAAATCAGCTCACACATCCTCTGGTTCCTCTCTGTTTCTCTGTTTGCAGCTGTTGTGTTGATGTAATGTTTTGGATGGCTGACAAAATCTTATTAGGTTCATATAGAGTTAGCTAAAATTCACTTTGTTTGTATGAGGAGGGGAGGTTGCCATTTGCCATTATCATTGTTGGAAACAAGTTCTTTCCTTGGTTAAACCTCAGCATGTAGTGTTATATCAGCATGATAAGTGTTCACCGTCGTGGGTTTTATATCTGTTTTGAACAGTGGCGGCTGCTGGTCAGTCAGGGAGGGGAAGCTCATTTTTTTTCTGGCCTATATCATAAATTTATTTATTTATGTAAATGATCTGTGACCCTGTTGTACCAACTAGGTGTCTTTTCCTGGGATTTTATTCCCCAAAACCCACTTTTGACCAGACAACACATTTTATTTGTGACAGCATTTACAGTGAGCCAGCTCACTTTGTCATACCAGGAATGCTGAAAAGACCTGATACTTTTCCCCACCTTTTGCACTAAACCAATCTTAGGAGTTGATCTGCCCTGCTGTTTGACTCTAATGTTCTCTTCGTAAGGAAGACTATCAAATGGCCTCGCCAAAATCTGGTTGACAACACTCATACTATCTGCCATGATGTGCAGCTTGCTAGCAGCTGGAGCTGCTACGTGAGACCACTGTTTGACAGGCTGTGAGTGTGAGTGAGAGGGAGAGAAGCTCCCCAGCCACAGCTGCTCGTTGGTGAAAAGAAAAGGTGGCAGGAGAGAATCTTCAAACACAACGCTAGTCGTTTTTAAGAAAGATAAAGTCGCTGGTGACCGATAAATCCTCCGAATCAGTCCAGAACAACTGAATGTAAAACTTAGAAGATACCCCGGTGAAGGGTGAGCCTTCAAGATCGCTGATTGGCTCATTTCACTGTCAATCAAAAAAGGATTCGGCCTCAGACAGATCATCCAATCATCATGCAGAAGCCGAGCGTCCAGGCCAGCCCACTGCCTCATAGACTCCCAGAGACGCTGAGCGTCCGATGGGCGGGACAAAGCCCAGCGTTTATCCAATGACCGTCCAGTTTCCACAGTGGAACAACCCACTCTATATATAACCGCTGAAGTCTGAAGACGCTCAGCGTCCGGCTGTGTTGAAGCGCTGAGACGCTGCGGGGATGAATGAGAAGGAAGTCGCGCTAGTTACCTGTGATAAGTAGCTGATTCTGAACAAAAGATGAAGGTATTCTAGCGCATATTTAGTCAATGAAATGTACACACAGCAGCACATATCACCACTTTTTTGGGGGACATTTTAGGGGAAGCTGAGCTTCCGTTGCAGTCTTAGAGCAATCGCCACTGGTTTTGAACCATTAAAATTTAGTGCAGGCAAAGATGCTGAGAGCTTGCTAGGTATTGTTTGTGCAGGTCCATGTATTTAGGTTCAATTCTAGCCCGCATGCCCTAAAAAGGGCATGGATTGGATGCAGTCATCTGATGAATATATCTGAGAAAATCCCACATGAAGTGTCCACACCAAAGGTGGAAGAGTATTTTATGTTGGCATACTTTGCTCTAGCTACCAGCCACGGATAAAAATCATGTTACAGAGTGATATAGTTCTTTGGTTTTGCTCACTGACCAGATCCGGCGTCAGTATTCACTAGGGCTGGGTATCGATTCAGATTTTCTGGATCAATTCGATTCGATATTACCAGGTCTCAAATCGATTTGATTCATGATATAATAAGATATTTATTCATTCTGGGATATCTCAGTTAAAATAATACTGTAAACTTAAAAAGTGACTTTTGACCTGGTGCATTATAAAGATTGTTTTTACATTAAGAAATGAACCCAAAGCAGTTACATTAATCTTATATTAATTATATACATTAATGCGTATTCTGCACATTACTTGTTTTCTGTCCAACTCCTCTTTTCCTTCGTGCTTGTAAAATCCGAAATACGTCCATACGTCAGCCTTTAAAGGAGACATATCATGCTTGTTTCTCCTTTTCACTATGCCAGACTAGGATGCCTGTAAAGCATTTAGTTCCATCATTGCCCCACAGTAGCGTTCTCAAAATCCTCATTTTAGGCCGTTATCAAGCTCTCGTTGAATCGCTCGGTTTCCAGGCTGACCTCCAGTTACCTCACAACGTCACAGCCCTTTGTGCTCTGATTGGTCAGTTCTATCAGAGCTGCCGAGAGGGCTGAGCCAGCCTGTCCTTCTTCTCCTTCTGTATTTTCCGGCAGGCTCAAAGCAGCGACCGCGTATTGAGTCCCCCTACAGGCCAGAGCTGGTAATGAGTGAGTGTGAGCTAGGGAGCTATATACTGCCGCTGGGTGTATGTGTTCTTGGTGACGGTTTTGTGGCTAACGGGCATCACAGAGGAGGAAGTGTTTTATCAGATTACTCCAACAAAAAGAAAGGTACCTCGTGTCGTCACGACGATTTAAATCTCGCTGTCATCTTGCAATGACCTATTTTCAAAGGCATCAAATCTCGTTCTAGGATATCAGAAAAAATACAATATCTAATTTTTTGAAAATTAAGGGGGTGTAAGGTCTTGTTTTCAAATTTATTATATTATATGTAAGTATTAAATCATGCATCAGCATGATATGTCTCCTTTAAACTCGCCGGTGGTGCCCATATAGTATAGTATACTATTTGCTTCTGCCGTGTTTGCTTGATTACTTGCAATAACATCTCATGAGATTTTGTTCAGTGGAAAGCAGCACTAAACGCTGATCACGCAATACTAGCTGGGTTGATACCACAGGCTGCTTCTCTGCATGTCCAATGAAGAAAAAACTACCCAAGTTAAAAGATCGATCTTTGGATTTTATGGATTGATTAAGAACCATTTAAAAGGAAATCGATTAAAATGGATTAAATTGATTTTTTTTTGGGAGCATGGTTTGCTATTGTTTCTGTTTTAATTAAACTTATGATAATCTCTGTGAAGAGCTTCAACCCTGGTTATGTGTATTCATTCAGCACAAAGGAAGCCGATGTATCCATTGCACACAGGCACCATTACCTAAGCATCAATAAGTCAGTTTCAGCTCATAGCTAAGTGGAGTGTCTTCATGAATCTAATCTGCATTTAACTCTAAAACCTTTTTAATCTGATTCTGATCTGATTTTGTCACACTCAGGCTCCTGTAGTCTGATAGTTAAAGTGGATGTGTGTTAGCTCTCTGATCACAGGGGGCTCTAATCCATTTATCACCTTCACTTAGCACAGTTGGTGCGTGTGCTTTACATGTTCCCGCAGTCATGTGTGTTTCATGCTCTGCAGTGTGAGGTGCTGCTGCAGCTTGTAGTCAGTGAAACGGCAGTCCTCAATGTCATTTAGGTTTTATAATGTCAGAGATGATACGTTGGTGATGTGACAGTCATTTGTTATACATGGTGTATGGTGCAGTAGGCAGTGCTCTTACATCACAGCAAGAGGGTTTGACGATTGGTTCTGTGTGGAGTTTGCATGTCCCCCATTGCATGTGTGGTTCTTTGGGTCTTGTGATTTACTCCTACAGATAGAAGAACATGCTCATTAGGTTAGCTGGTGACTGTGTGGATGAATGGTTGATAGTATCTGTGTGTCCTCTGATTGGCCAGCTCCAGGTAGTACCGGGACAGGCTTGAGCCCCCCACACCTGTCAGGGGGATGCAGTATAGCTAATGAATAGATGTGGGTTTGGTCTGTAATCACTGCCCTGTGTGAACCTGACTGTTGGTTCTGAGTTTGGACGACTGCCCAGGGACAGACTGTTGGATTGAAACACCTAAAGTCGTCTCTCCTGATTTCTTGGTATTTTTATCACAGGGTGGAGACACATTCAGTTAATTTGTTTGAGTGTGTTAACATTACAAATAAACAGTTTTACTCAGTATCGGGGTTTCTGTTCTCAGAAAGAGGGAAATGAGAACCATATGCTTTTGTTTCTGTCATGCCTGACATTTCTTTGGTCTGACTCCACTCGGCTGTTTTCGGTCTCTCCGTTTGAACAAATAAAGCCTCAGTGTGCTGACGGGAAACATTTTTTACTGTTTCAGACGCTTAGCAGAGGCACAGAGATCAAACTGTGCCTCATGTGATTGTGGATAATCATACTTCAGAGTCCTGTAAATTTGCATAGATTTACATCCATTATAGTGAAGAGGTGTCATGGAGATGATTGTACTCAGAAACATGTGATGAAAAATAAAATGAGATGACATGGAAACCACACTAACACAGGGTTTGACATTATAGCTGGCTAACCAGCGGTTATGCCTGATTGACAGGCTCCAGATCAGCTGATTAGACCTTCCACTGGCCTCACAGGCCAGATGAGACTCTGCCTTAAAAGAACACAACAACACATATTGACCTCCGCCAAGGAGGTTATGTTTTGGCCAGGGTCTGACAGGGTTTGTTTGTTTGTTTGCACGATAACACAAAAACTACTAGGATGGATTTACATGAATTTTTTCCAGAGGTGTGATATACTCCAAGGAAGAAGTCAATACATTTTGGTGGTGATTCACAAATTTGTCTGGATACAAAAATGCCCAGATATTCTGAATATCCCATTACTTAACTTTGGGGACTATTTTAAAGTCATATCTTGGACATTACGTAATGGATTTGCTTCAAAATGTACAAGATAATATAATATCTATAACTATAATAATAAAATAATATAATATAATGTAATATAACTCAGTCATCAGGGTAAATTTAATCTGGATCTGATCTAGATGGACCTCACAAAAAAAAAAGACATTTAAAATGGCAAATCCCATTCATTTCTCCTCGGCTGCTGTGAGGGTTTTGCCCCCTTTACATCATTATGGAAATTCTAGTTTATTTGCAAACTGACGTCTAGTTTTTCAAGCCTATGTCACTAAATTTTCCAGCTTCGCTTGCAATGCCAGCAGAGGAGTCCTCCACATGGACAGACATGAGCAGAGAGTTGTACATCCAGTGAGAGCCCATGGTGATCCAGCATTGTATCTTTTACTGAAGTTGTGGAAAAGTCACTGCCGTAACTGAGCTGCTTGGCAGAGGTCTGCGCTCTCTGAGTGCTTTTCTAGTTAAGTTTGCTTTGTTTCATTAATAAACAGGGTTTATTTATTCATTTTATTAAATCATCTCAACAACTACTGTTGTGCTGCAGTACCAACCTGTCATGAATGCTCTCATTTTACAGCTGAGTCACAGTTTCAGCTTTCATTGTGGGGTGTTTGGTCTGATGTGGATTGATGTGATTCTTTTTGTGCATAACCTGGTCCTTAAGATCAGCTACAAAAATGGGTAGACAACTGCAGAGTTGTTTGCATGACGCTGAGCAGCCCTGATCTGACCAATAAACACAGAGCAGACTGGTCAACCAATCAGAGTGGACATCAGTGTGAACATACTCTAGCATTCATCAAAAAATCACATGTGAACCAGAGTTGAGATGAAAATGACTTCTTTAAGGACGGGGGAGTTTTGAATAGTCAGACATGCACAGTGAGACATGAGCCTCTCTCAGAGCTTGACCTTCATTAACCTGCTGTAGTTACACCTCGAGGACCCTGAAAGAATCCAGCTCAGAAACATGAAACACGTACAGGAACAGAGCCTCTGCTAGTCATCTGTCTCTGGTGTTGAGCTGCCTGCTGATAGAATATTTAGTGCATGCAGAAGTAAAGGTTGGAGCCTTGTTGGAGGCATTTAAAGCACTGTTTAAGTGTTTCTGTTTGACAGGGTGAACCTTGGTTTACAGTCCTGGATGTCAGTGAGCCATCATAGCCGTGGGGTTTATGGCGTTAACATTTGAGTACAGGCAGCCAGACGAGTGAAATAATCAGTGTCAGATCACAGCTCGGTTTCCCCCCAGAGAAACTGATGTGAGGTTGTAAACTTTATTCAACCCTTCTTAAAATGCATCTCCAACATCTGTCGCTGTCGAGTTCTGTTTTAGTCTCTGTCTCCCTCAGTGTTAGAGGCTGTCACTGCAGCTTTTAGAGAAGATTTGGTCTCATTTTCACCCCAGTTATCGTTCCAGCGTTGGTTATGGATCTCATTTATACCTATATTGGAGAGAAATCCTCTGGGTAAATATTGTTAAAGTAGATCTGATTTTCAGAGCTTGTCAACTGAAATATGAGCAATAAAAATGGAATTTTGAACCCATTTATTGATGTTTTTGAAAAAAAAAAAGACTTTCGGGTGCTCCTGCTCAGGAGTTAATAAACTTTTTGGCTCACAACCCCCAGGATAGTGATTCCAGAGACACATGATCCCTTTGTGAATGTCCTAAAATATCTCAACATGACTATTTCATGAGTACATTTGTATTTTAGGGACCTTTTTGACATATTACCCCCATTATAGCAAACACCACCAAGTAAATAATGGTCCATTTTCAATCAAACTTATTTCATACATGTTTTTTTTTTTTTTGCATTCATAATGATGTGTGAAATTTGACAGCTGCGGTTAACAAAAGTGTATTAGTTTATGCAAAGCATCTTGTGACCCCTCTTTGCACAGCCTGGGGTGTCCTAACCCCCTCCTTTAGAGCAACTGCTTGAGCTAGAGGCAGTTTAAGCCCCAGGGATTGACACCCACTTGTAAATAAGTTCAGTTTAATAAATGAAATTGAAACAAATATGTATTGACTGGTTTAGAATGGTTTATGCAGGGGTTTGTGCTTCCATAACTTTAGTTGCCAGTCCTTCATCAGCTATGATTCATCATTTTCATTTGAATTTGCAATGTTTACACACACTATAGGCAAAATCCACATTGCAAGACGTACAATATACAGACACAGGTTACCCAAAACATGCAATGCAGCCATGTGTTGTGCAAACTAAAGCCGTCTACGTCTCCCAGGCTGCATTAAAATTCTGTAACATCTTCATCAGTGGTGCACTGATCACGCAGAGTCTGTTTGTTCGACCTTCTCTGACCTCAGTGAGTTCAGTATAATCACTTTTAGATTCAGAGCTTCATGCTAACTCTTATCTCAGTGACTCACAAACACCGCCTGAAGCTGTGCTGCAGCCTGAATTATTGTGTGCATTAATTAGTCACTTTGATTCTTTATATAATCTCACACTCTTCTGGGTAGTTGACTAAGCTGTAAACACTTCCTCTAACTCTAATTTAGTAGGACACACTCTGAGAGCTGCAGTATAAGGTGTAAGTAACATAAAACGATGATATTCAGGTTTAACAGGACTGTGATGCTGGAAATAGTGACGATAGTTTCTGGTGAAGTTTAAAGGTTGTCAGAAAAGCTGCAGACAGAGTGTTGAAGGCAGGGAAAATGAAGCACCTATAATGTTCACAAGTTTATAAAGACAGAGAGAGGAAAGGTCAGTCAGTGGGAAACACTTTATGACCTGGAAAACATTCATAGTCCCTGAAAATACAACTATATGTGTCATGGAGTCTTTTTTTGTTGGAGGTAGAGGGTGAGTTTTCCAATGTCTGCTTCTGAAATAAGCAGAGAGAGGCATCAGAGTTATTAACTAAGTCAAGGATATTGTATTTTTACTGGCATTTGTCTGTCTGTCATTTCATTAACGTTAAAGTTGATTGAGACTTTATCCTACTGCACATTATAAATGTTACCTTTCCAATTTTTTTTTCCTTATTGTATATATTTTGAATGTTGTCATAGCTTTTTTATTTGCCTAATTCCACATTCAGTATTTATTTTTATACTTTATTTTGGCCCTCCTGAAATTTTTATTAGGGCAGTGATGGCAGTTTTCCACCTTTTATTATGGGGCTGCTGCTCTCTGAGCACTTCTAGTTTTAATGTGTGTCTTGTTAAACAAAGTGCTTTAGATGGAGAGGAGTGTGGTAAGTTTTTGACCCCCTTAAAAATCCTTGGTAAATCGGAGTGTTTCTAAACCAGAATGATTTTTCATTACCTCTGCCAAGGAAGTTATGTTTTTGCCGGCATGTTTGTTTATTTGTCTGTCTGTTCGTTTGCAAGACTACACTAAAACTACTAGACATATTTTGCTGAAATTTTCAGGTGATGTTGTTAATGGCCCAACCTAAAAGTGATTAGTTTGTGGTGTGACCCAGATAACTGCCATTGTCATTTTTGCTCAATAACTGTGTAACTAATAATGAAATCAGGATGATTCTGTGTGCTAACTGTGGGGTTTCAGGGTCAAGGAATAATATTATGATGGTAACTTTATCATGGAACTATTGCTTATAGATGTAACAGTAGTGTGTGAGCTACCTTGATGGAGGTTTGTGCTCTCTGTGCTTTCTAGTTTTACATTTGAGCTCATCATACTTACTCAAAATGCCTTCAGACAGTGATTTCGACAAACCAGAATAAAGCTGTTGTAACTTCCAGCTCATTTAGTTCATTAACCAGCGTTGATGCCGTCACTGTCGACACAGATTGAAGTGCTTGGTTGATGTTTTTGACAAAACATTGGGAGCTGTGGAGGACAGAGCAGCAGCATCAATGTGGATGAGTTTGTTTGGCTGCATACAGTTGATGCATGTTGGATTAACCGTAGAGGATCATGTTTGAATCATGTCAGAATTGTTTTGTATTTCTGATGAATATTGGCTGTTAATGATTGATTACCTGGAATATCAGTTTTTCTGTGAGTGGAAGTTTTGTCTCTGTCTCAACAGGCCATACCATGCCAGATGTACACTTCTGTATTTTTTCCTAAACTTTTTACTTCTCCGTTTTACAGCTGAGCCATGCATCGGTATGTTTGAGCAGATTCACTGGCACACCTCTCACAGAGAAACACGGAGCATGTGCTAAATTTTCAGAATGTAATACCACAAAGGCTGCTAAATGTTTAACTACACCAACAGAACGTCAAACCAAGAGCCAGTCAACAGCGTGGCCCTGGACAGACAAGTTGCTTGCTTATTTTATGTTCTTCATATATTTTTGTCTTGTCAGTGTCTTTGTTCTCATGTGAGTCTGTAAGCCAGCTTCAGGGAAAGTACTGTAGGTCTGAATCAGTGGGCACAACCTTAATGTGGCCCACTAGTCAATTAAAATTGTATATAAATGAAAGAAACATAAAAAAAACTGCAAAAGTTGCAATATATCTTAAAGTAGAGCAATAATTGGCTGAAATTGTCTTTTTCAAATTTCCTTCAGTGTGTTTTTGAGCGTTTGTTTTGGTGGCATTAAACTGTTTTACTTCAATAGCCTGAAAATCGATAGTTTTCCATTCAGATTACAGCAATTTGGCCCTCTGACATTGATGATAAAAACTATTGTGGCAAAGAGAGAATAATTTAGACATGAAACCTGTAGAAGATGCACGTCAGTCCTTGGTCAGGAAAGGTCCTAGTTTTTTTTTCATTGCAGGAACTTGTGCTCGCAGTCGGCAGATCTTACTAATTAGCTGAATCAGGCGCTCGTAAACCATTTTACAGACCAGCTCTGGGCAAAAAAATAAAAATGTACTGACTTTGATTTTGTTCTTTTACCTCTTATCTGTGTCCTGAGTACTTCCTGCTGTAAAGTAGCAGTTCTTACTGTTTTCATGATGCAATTGCTTGATTTTTCAAGAGTTTACAGTTTATTTTACATTAAGGAAGCTAGTTTGTCAAAACTGAACTTATCGACCAAACCATAAATGATGTAAAAGGTCAGGCTTAAATACAGAAAGTGTTTGTTTAGAATTATGAGATAATCCTGACTTGGGTCTTAGGCTTGGTGAAAGTGTTTTTCAACTTTTAACAAGTATTTAATGTTTGATTTGTACTGCACACTGTGGGATCCATATAATTAGGCATGCAATGGTCCGAGTGGGTGTACTGATAATTGTGGATTTGCTGGTTTTATGTAATTAAGACTTCTGTTTACCAGATTTGGAAAATAAGCCTACAGCCACATCAGTGTGGAAAACAAAAGTTCTTATAGAGCTTTAAAAATCCACATTGCTTTTGTGTTTTGGAGGTTTTCACTGTCCTCTGCTGCTGTCCTCACCTTTCAGCTTCAGTTTGAATGAACCTGTTTATACGGCACAGTGAAGACTCCACAGCACGGGTCATTTCTCTGTCTGAAGGTCACAGATTATGTCTTATATGCTGTATCAGTTTCCACATTTCTTGTTCCTGAGGTGTGGCATTAGATTTCCAGACTCTGCTTTTTATATCTGGAGGAGACACTTTATCCCCAGAGGACGACGTCCTTGTCAAAGAGGACAAAAACACACATAAATCTAAACTCCAAGAACACCGACGGCACCATTACTCAGACTAATTCATGCACAGACATTTAATCAAATGCTTTAGTTTTCCAGTCATCGGCTCATGCACATTTGCTCCGTCACATTAGTGTAAATCCTGGACGTCCCGAGAAGCTTGTGTCTTAATTCCCTGGATGTTGAACTGCCCTTGGTGAGTCCATGGGTGAGTTTGTCTTCAGCTGTGTGGGAACACTCAGGATGGAAAGCAGCATCTGTCCTCTGTCCTTTTTGTCATAGCCATCTTTTCTCTTCCCCTGAACTGGCTGTCTTCTCAGGCCAGTGAGTCACCTCCATTTCTCATTCCTCTCCAGCCCTCCTACTCTCCTTTTTAGGTTTTGATTTTTAGTATCTATTTAAAGGTTTCTGACAATAAACCTCTCAACTTTGGCTGCAATATTTATAACCACTGGGAAAAATTTGTTTTTTTTAGGCTGTCCATCCAAACCATACGCCCCTTACATCAGAACAAAACGTTTCAGGTGTACCTGAATATTTTTAAATATAGCCGCAGCATCCTTTTGGCATATTTTTGTTCCATTCTGTTTTAAGTGCATTTGTTTTTTTAGTTTTTGTATGTTCATTTCTTAATGTTGTACTTCTCAGTTTTGCTGCTCAAAATGAAAACACTCTCCAATTATTAAAAGCACTAACTGTGAAAACACTGCAGCTACAGGCTACAGTCGCAGGCAAATGTGTAGAGAGTCAGAGCTTTCAGTTTTTTCATCAAGATTGGAGCCTCAGCTTGCCTGATTAAACCATCTCAGACACAAAACAAGTTAATCCCAGTTCAGTACATCTGTAGTGGAGACTAAAAGGTCTTTCACACCTAACAACTTTAATCTAGACCAAAACCTTGTTTAGTTTTTCTGGTTTGTCTGATTTTGTGGTGGTGTGAAACATCACATGAATACTGTTGCAGGCCATAAACTAACTGGACGATGCCGGTCAGTCTGTGGCATACTGTGGCTTGATATGGATTGGTCTGTGATGAGAATGATGGTCCAATCACCAGCAGTAGTTGTTTTTGAAGGTTCTGCCCTCTGAAAACATTTTCTTTGGGCTCTTTTCTAGATTAACCAGTGAAATATATCTGTGGATATATGGAACTGTCTGTCTGGTGCATCAGGTAATGGGAAAGAGCCCATAGAAAGTGTTTGGGGAGGGCAGAAACTTTCAAAAGGAGATTGAATGATCATTCTGTCAATCACATTTATAACAAGCTAATCAGATACTGCCGTGGTGTTCAAAAATGCCTTTGAGTTTTTTGTTTTTCATATTATAAGGAATTTTGGCCCAGAACTGATAAAACTGCAAGTAAAGCTATTAGCATCTATGCTAATCTATGCACGAGTAGTCACTTCCTGCTGTCGTCTTGCTCATAGCTCTAAAGACTCTGATTGGGCTGCTCACAGTCGTGGTAGGCTGGAGCTTGGCAGGATGGATCTGCCTGATTCCAGACATCAAATCAGGCAGTTCCTCCTGTGCACATACATGAAGCAGTTTATACAGAGAATAAAGCAGATTTGATCAAATAAATCCAAACTTTAACATCATGGCCTAGACTAGAGCAATGTTAATTATTTGTGGTTGTTTTTTGTGGAATGTTGGATGCAACAAAGAGTTTTGGCCTTTTAAGGAGATCTGTAGACAGAGAATGTTTGACTAAAACACTTATTCTTTTTTAGACATTATGTTTCTGTAATTTGGGCCATCATTACTGAAAGTCTACCTTAAATCAGTCTACATGCCAAACAGTGTCTGCAAAGCCTGATGTGAGACTAAAGATGCTTTTAAATAACAAGACAGATTGTAAACAAGACTCTCAGACATTAAAAGCCTGCATGTCTTTCCATAAGAAGGAGTAAATGATCTCTGATGTCCAGTAAAGGCAGTTTTTAAAGCTCCAGCTCAGTAAAGCACGGCTCCTCTCATTGATGTTTTCAGCTCTTTCAGTGAAAACTCAAAGGATCCAGACCCTCTCCCCCTCCACTCAACTAAATAACTTTTGTTTGGGCCTCTTTTTCCCCTCTCTGTTTCTTTAGTGTCAGAGCAGCAGATCGTCTATCATGTCAGTGTAGTAAAGACTGCGAGAGACAAAGGCAGCACAGTCGGTATAGAAGGCCCGTCACCTTTGACTCGTGTGTTAAGTGGCCGTGTGAGGCATGTGTCACTGAACAAAAACAACTGGAAACTCTGTCTCTGCTCTGATGTTTTGTGGTTTATTCTGCAGTCACATACTCTCTGTGTAGTCATGGTTAAATACTGTAAATATCAGTCTGATTCTGTCAAAGGTTCAAGCTAACCGGCTGCAGGCTATGGTCGTGGTTACTAGCAAGAATAACTCCATGGACCATGTTCCCATTCAGTCAGTGTGATTACACCCAGAGTAAAAAAACTGTAAGTCACACGTAATCCTGGTTTTCATGACCCAGTTCCTCTGCAATGTTGGACGCTCAAGTTCATGCCATCAAGTATCTGTTAAGACAGGTGCTGCAGTCAGACACTTCTGCTCCGCTGTTGATGCTGGTTGAAGGCAGTAAAAGAGTCAAAATCATCTGCATGGGGTTTGTCAAAATTACCGTAAAATCTGGGTTTGACTTGTTCAACAAAATTCACCTTTTGTATGAGAGCTTTGCCCGATCCTGGTTAATGCAGCCCCAAACCTGCACTCATGTCTAGAAGGGGTTTATGGGTTAATTTGACATTTTGTTAGCAGAAGATTTAGAAAATAGAAATAAAGATTTTTGTCCTTGACACACTCTGTCACTGTTTTTTCCATCAATGGGCTCCCAGTTAAAACCTTCTCCAAGTTTCCCCCTAACAAAGAAGACACAATAAAAATTTGTCAATTGTGTTGTTTGAAGAAAGAAAACTGCAAACTTTTCATTGTTTTCACAAAGATATGCCCTACCAAGTTTAAACACACTTTTATGCTTCTGTTTGTTTTCAATAAGATGAAATACTGAGAAGAAATTTGAAATTTGAAATTATTTAGGATAGCCCCTTCAAATGCAGCATTTCGTTGTTCCCCTAGACCCAACAAAGAGAATTAAATGTTAATGTATTGTGAACATAGTGCATCTTTCAGTGTCGATAAGCCTGCCTACTTCCTAACTTGATAATTTACCATTGCTGCGTGCCAGTTTGGTAGAGTGGTTAGCAGACAATTGGACTCGAGTCATAGGGACTCAGACTCGAGGCGACTTGTGCTGCTAATGAGGCGACTTGCAACTTGACTCGGACTTGGGAGGTAAAAACTCGAGACTCGACTCGAACTCCGGAGAAAATGTCTCCAGACTCGACCTGACTTGAGACATGATTCGAAAATTGCACGCACTCAGGCTTTATATGAAGAGCCAGACAGGAGATATGTCACTCTTTCCTTTTAGGTTCACTTTATTGATGCTCCATTCACAGTTCACTTGTCCGTCACCTATTATTGTCCCACACACGACACAGTACTACACACATACGTTCCTACCATACACCTGCTTCTGCTACAGTGATGATCAGTGGGCAGGGCAACCGCTATGTCTTCTGTGCCCAAAGTTATTTTCTTTTCATATAAAGAATTTCAATCAGATGGAAAATGAAGACAGGCCAAGTGCACGACCTGCAACGCTTCGATAAGTGAAAAAGAGAGCACAACATCAAACTTTATCTTCCACCTGAGGACACATGAGGCCAACTAAGTGAAACCTGCAAACGTTAACCAGGTAGCTAACTTTCCTGCCACAGGTCAATATGGCAGGAACATAGCCTGACCTGTGGTCAATATGAAGCTAGCAAAGCTAACATTAGTAAAGAGGGTGTACATGTGTTGTATGTGTGGGAAGATAAGGTTTCTCTCTTCAAGATAAAAATCTGAGTGCTTTTTGGGTGGACTGGGGAACAATGGTGAGGGACTTGACCCGTCATAACCTGTAATTGTATAAGTTCAGAATTTATTACTCATGTATTACATCGCTATGTTGTCCTTTAGAAATTTAATGAGTAAAATTTTATAGACTTTGTGACCAAAATAACAGAGTGATAAAAATAATGCAGTGCAAGCAACAAACTGGCAAGAGTAATGACTGATACAACAGTTATTCATGTTGGTTTCATAAAATTAGATTTTTTTTTTGGCTATTGTTAGTTTAACAACAAAACTTACTTAAGTAACTTCACTAGTCTTAGTAGGAACATTTCACTTCTATACTTAGGGATTATTGTTAAATAGTCTTACAGATTTAATTTTGATTGTCTGTATTTGATAATTAATGTAAGAGAAACCCCAGTAAGTCACTGTTTCTGACTTTCTTTGTGGGAAGTTTCTGCAAGAATTTGAATAAAGCTTTGTTAAAAACAATGATGGTTAAAACATCACAGATTTTTTGTGAACTAGCTCAATGCAATGTTTGCTGAATGACACAACAGATGTTGAATTTCACACCTCCCTCTGCAACAAGAACAGAAGATGTTGGCTTTAAATCCCCAGGTTATTTTTGTGCTAATTATCTCCTCTTTCTCTTGCAGGTAAGTTGACTTGGATTTGTACAGATTGGAAGGCTCACAGTGAGTAACTTGTTCTTACTGGCCTCGCTCGTCTGTGCTCTCTGTCTCTGCAGTATTTTTTTCTTTCTTGTTCTGGCATATTGATGTATTATATTTTGTGATTTATGGCTTTTTGCAATGAAAGAAGTCGACAGTCTGATGGACTGTTGCTGAATTTTTAAAGTGTGTCCTCAGGCCGAGGAGAAGCAGAGTCTGTTTCTTCTGATTATTGGATTTTATTCTCTGATTTGAACCATCAGTGTGGCCTAAACCAGGGCTTCTGATACTGAGCCTTGATAAATGTTATTTTTAGTTTATTTATTAATCAGTGATTTATACTGTAACTGTTTTCTACCTTGATCTGGTTATCTTATAGTTGCTTTGGCACAGCTATTCCCTGTATGGCTGTAATACTGTGGAGCCAACAAAACACAAATGAATGTGCTTTGTTTACGTGAAGTGTTTGCACAGCCTCCTGCTCTCTGATGAAAATCAATGCTGACTGAGAGCTGCCTGTTTGGTGAAAACAATCAATGAAGGACATTAATGTCTTCCCTGAGTAAGTCTGTTTAACAAATGCATTTATTATTTATAAAGATGTCCCCTGAGAGCTGTCATATGTCCATATGTGTGGCTACTATCATGAATATCCATAATTAATATGATGATAGAAACCATGCTGACAGCGGACAGCAGGGGGCAGCACTGACATTAAGACTGCAGCAGATTCTGCAGAGTGCTCATGCAACCATCTGGACCAGACTGACAGTCTGTGATTATTTCAGTGATTGTATCTGTATATTTATCAGCACTTATGTACTTGTTTTAATATCTTAATGTACACTCCACAAACCAACTTCCTGAATGTTCCCACAAACCCGTGCTCACACCTGCACACTCTCACCTGTCCTCTCCTTCTCCATCAGTGAGCTGACAGCTGAGGCTCAGCAGTGGACGGCTGTCTGTTCACTTCCTCTCTCGTGCTGTGTGCAGGCTGTTTATTACACAGATAAGAAAAGGTCCCCTGTTATAGAAGAGCCTCATCTATATCTGTTCATGTGGTTTTCAGTACAGTATGTTTCTTCTGGCAGTCATTTGACATTTATTTAGAGTTTATTTTATTGTTTCAAGCTGGACTAAAATCAACAGCAGCTAGTCACAGAACAGCCTCATGGTTGCTGTGGGCCTGGCAACAACATTCAAGTTATTCCACTTATATTATGTGAAATATTTAAAGATATACTGAAGTGATTTGTGGTGTCTGGATAACTTTCTTGAAGGTCAGGGGTGTGTATTGACAAGAATCTGGAGATACAGTCTGTACTGCAGTACAGGGGGGAGAGTTCAATATATCACATCATATCATGAAACCATACGCTGATTAAACATATTTTCAAAAAATGAAAAGTGTAATTTTTGAAAAAAACATTTTTATTGTCTAGAAACAGCAACTTCGTATCCATAAAAATACAGTTTCCAATCTGCTGGTTTGCTTTTGTTGTGACAGAAGCTGCTTGTTGATGCAACTTTTGTTCCTCTGATTGATTACAGTGATGTGTTAGAAATGCATCCATCTTTTCAGTGCCTTAAATCTTTAGATACTGTTCAACATGCAGCTTTAGGATTCATGACAAGTTTTAAGCCTCTGATGCATCACGGTGCTCTGTGTGAGCGTGTAGGGTGGCTCTCTTTGACCATCCATTGAATCATTGGCACATCCTGATATATACTGATTGAAGGCATCAGGGGGAGATGAAGCAGTTTGTAGGTGCTTTAACTGATGATTCTTTGCTCACTGACCCTTTTTTGTGGCTGTTTGTTGCTGTATCATGTCTGTAACTTGATAAATGCTCTGCTTCTCATTGAGGCCAGGTTACTCTCTTTGGCCTGGAGATGAAGATTTTTAACCTCAGTGAGGTTCTTCTGGTTGAAGAAGAAGACAAATTCATTTTTGTCAAGCATCGTCTCTGCATCATAGATAAAAGTTATTGTCTTACTCAGTGACAGAAATAACAACAGTAGTGATGTAACAGAGTGAAATGCTTTAGTGTCTGCAGCCAGCTGGTAGAGACATTATAAAAAACAAAAGTAATCTATTTTAACAGTACTGCTGCAAAGTGTTGTTAATGTTGAACAGATGTCTTAACGGTTGCACAGTCTTAAGTATTTGCAAATATCCAGTATGGTGATATTTCTAAAGTCATCATCGCTGATAAGGCTATTGTTCATTCTGTAATAGATTTTACTTCTGATTTATAAAAGTGGACATTCAGTAATGATGACATAAACATTAATGGTGCATTAGTGCATTCTGCAAACGTGGAATATTTATGGGCTGTTAATATCAGTAAAATGTTCATATCTGCAGAAAGTGATTATCAGTTATTAGGGATGCACGATATTAGATGCATGCCGATATCTGCTATTTTTTTTATTAATTATCAAAGATACCAGTATTTCTGGTCAATAGCACAAGCTCTAGGCTTAACAAAAATTGTCTTGTTTGTTCTTTCAGAGTTACAGAATATTTTTTTGCTGATAATAAATATAAATGTAAAAACAGCATTTGACTCTTGCATGAATGAAACCCTTGATTTTTAAATGTACCCATGCAGTGATGAAGGTGAATCAATATTGTACATTTGTGTAATTTGCCAATATTCCAGCTGATATATGGCCAATATGTGTGGACAGTATGGTTGTAAACATCTGCAAGTATTTCATTACTTAAATTTACCAAAATCAAATATTGTGCATCCCTACCAGTTATTTAGCCAATTATCTGCCTATTCGGATGTCATGCCAATGTCATTCATTCTTCTATATTTTCTTACACCCCATTAAAAAGAGGACAAATGAATATGAGGAAATATGTCTTTCTCACTTGCATCTTAAGCCCAGAGCACCATGTTTTAAAGCCTGTTGCCAATTCTGTGCGTTATTTAGACTGAAAACCATAAAAAATGTCAGTACAGCTGTGTTGCTTTAAAGATTGACAAATAGAAAGCTCCATCATAGAGCCAGAGAAGACGATGAGGTTGAAGTGCTGTGCTGATTATACTGTTTTGGGGTCAGTGTAGGGTTATTCTTTTATTGAGCTGTTCACTACATGTAGTGCTAATACTTAAAGTCAAAGGGTCACACCTGAATGATGTTTCTATTCAAACAGAAAAACTCTGAATTAATTTCAGTAATGCAGGGTCCAAATCCACATTAGTGCCCTCTGTAAGGTAATGCCATCTGTTTCCCTTTACAAGGAACTGATCATCCGCTCTCTTGTTTCTGCTGGTCCCTTTTCAACTGAGTCAAAGGTGATAACTCCATGACTTTATCCATCTCCACTCACACTCCAACACTCTGCAGTAACCTGATCCTGACGCAGTGCCAGTCACACTCTGCCGCTCCAAACTCTGGTCTGATATCTGCCGAACACTTTTATTTATAGGAGACTGTCAGCAGAGTTATTTCAGAGCGGGACAGTCTGCGTGTGTTCATGTGTGTGTTTGTCTTTGAAACACTTTGACACATTAGTGAGTCATGTGAGCGGCTGCCAGGAATAATACTGAAGTCTCACGAGAGGTGTGAGCGCTGTGGAGAAGGTCAGAGAGAGAGAGAGAGAACAAAACAGGTCTCTATGATGCAGTCAGTACAAGTTTGCCCCACTTGAAGTAATTCAGCTCAATACTTAGAGTTTTATCAGTTATTTTAGACACGTGAAAATAAATGAGGCTTTGTAATGATGGTGAGCATCCTCAAGAGGGCAGCATTTACCAACTGGGTTTAGGCTCAAACCTGGAAAGACTTTCAACTCTGTGGTTGAAAAGAGAATTTATACTTTTCATTAAAATTATATTTATTAAAAGAACATGGAAACAAACGCATAATTATCCTTATTTCACCCTCCAGTGGAGGATGGAAACTTTCATTCTCGAATTAATTCATAAACTACTGATCAGGAAAAAGTAACTTCAGATTTGAAATAAGTTTATTAGTGTCTAAGTCAAATGAGACGCATTACACTCCAAAGAGTGGCTGTAGTAAATGGCTGTTTGCAGATGATATATATATTTTTTTGCCATTTTTTAAATCTTTGTAAGTAAGCTATTTCCTTAAGTGTCTAACTACATTGTATTATGTAATGACTTTGCAACCTGGCTAAATTATAAGAAATTAAAAACATACTTTTCTTACAAAAAAATGAACTTTAAACATGATAAAAATAAATAACTACAAAGCACTCTTGGAAGTACAAACCTCCTCCAAGGTAGCTTACTTGTTGCTCTTACATTTATAATCAACAGTTCCATGATAAAGTTAACATCATGATATAATTCATTAACCCTGAAAGCTCACACCTAGCACTCATAATTATATTGATATCATTATTAGGGATGTATACCGCGAACCGGTATTTTAATGTACCGGTCCCTAATTGGGTTGGTACCAAATAACGTTAAGAATCTGGAAAAACGGTACTGTTATCGGTACTTGAACATCTCTTCATGTCGGTGAGGGCGAAGCGCTTGAAGGTTTGGGCACACTTTAGCAAAGATAATGAAAACATGGCCGGATGCATTCTTTGTCAGAGAGAAGTTGCGTCCAAGGGGGGAAATACTAGCAACTTCACCAAACACTTGGAGCGCATGCATAGTATAAAGCTAAAGGAGTGCGGGCTGTTTGATTGTTATAGCAACACGAGTAAAGTTAGCAGCCTGGCTAACACTAAAGACTGCAGCACCGTGGCGGCCCCCTCCCCACATGTTGTAAGGGACAGAGACTCTACTATCCGCCCCTGCCGAAAACAACACAGTCACACGGGGTTAAACTCTTGTCGAAGCACTGCTGCACTCGACCGTATAACATAACGATATACATCCCTAATCATTATTAGTAAGACAGTTATCTGGATCACCACAAAGTCTAATTATTTTCTAGTTGAGCCTTTACCAACATCACCCTAAAATTTCAGCAAAATCTGTCCAGTCATTTTTGCCTCTTAGTTTTTTTATTTTATTGAAAAGACAAACAAATAAACAGGCATACAATGGCAAAAACATTAACCTCCTTGGCAGAGGTTTTAACAAAGGCTAAAATAGCAAGCCTCCTCTCCTCTTCAGTGAATCATTGCTGTCAGAGTGGAGACAAATTTAAGATCAACTTAAATCAGCTGCACATAGAAAGACACAAAGTCTGGTCTGTACAAGTCTAAATGTTGATGACAGCAGGGAGGCCCTTTATGATGAGAGCTGCAGGCTGCAGATACTGAGCTGTCGTTTTACTCTCCTGAATCAACTGTAATATGGGTCTCTCTGCCTCCCCAAAGCATTTTTCCTCCTCCTTTCGTTTAGACCTGTTGACTGTCCCTATGTTGAAGTTTCTGTGTGTACTCCCTTTAAAAGTATAAAAGTATTCCCAACTATCCAAAGTAAAAAGCCGTTATATTTACTTAAAAAATCATCAGTTTCCCTTGTTTGGTTGCGACTGTTTCCACTTCTTAAGCAAGCTGGTCGGTGCTGCTGGTGGAAGGACACGCTGGCTGTGTTGCATAGTAGTGCTTCAACAAAGTGAAATAGTCACGGTAAATAATGTGTTTATTGTGTATGATCACTATTTTCTGCTTTTATGGGTTTTTTTTTTACCACCCACAGTTCTTACAGTCCTGAAGGTTTATTTGCATCAGCCGCAGGAAAGTAAAGCCCTAGCGTCTGTGCCAACGGTTTTTGTCTGGACTGAGAGCTGATGTCTGTTTGTTTGTTGTTAAAGCTCCCTGAAGTCAGGGCGTTTTTCTTTTCTGTAACTTAGCTTTAGCAGGTGCAACCTGTGACTAAACATTAAATGAAGTAATAATGAAATATAGTCATGAAAGCTTGCTAAAATGATCTTCACTTGGCAAAAAATTTTTCACAAGAGGATGATTTCTGTAAAGCTTTCATGTCATTCGTACATGATTATTTGGAGCTAAAGGTTTCTGAGTAGAATTCACTGATATTAAGAGTGTTGGGGTTCTTTAACTAATTTAATATACTGTATGTGGGTAATATTTTGTTTATATTTGGAAGAAACACGTCTCTTACTACAAAACAACAGGAAAGTTAAAGAATATAATCCCTACATCCTCACATCTCCTGTTCCCCCTTCAGCTGTGGGAAAGTAGGCCGCTGCTGCTCGTTCTCTTTGATTTCTGCTCCTAACGATGTTTTACACTCGTCTAGAGATAAAGGTGGGTGGGGAGGGGGCTAACGAGGAACAAGATTAACGAGTTACAAAGAGGAAATAATATATTTTATCATAAATGGGTCTCCAGTGTACCATTTCCCAGTCTCATAGCTGTAAAATGATAAAGAAATGATTCTGTAAATGTAAGATATTGGAGTATTATTCCTGCTTTAAATCCACGTCCACACGTCTGCGCAGTCATTTTAATTCTGAACATGTTTGTGCATTTTTAAAGACTCTGAGATCATGTCTGCGGCCCCGCCTGTCTTTGTCGTCTCCACATCTGCCCTCCTCCGGCCCCCTCCATCTCCATCGGTATTTTCCTCTCCAGCGTTTCCCCCTTTGCCCTGTTGCCCTGACAACAGACAGACACCTTAGCGAGGGTTTCCCCGCCCCTCTCGTCTGACAGCCCGGCGCGTTTCTCCACCTGTGAAATCAGATTTGGATGATAAATACGAACCCGAGGCTGTTCTCCATCCTCCTCATCATCCAGATGAACTGCTCTGAGTGTTTTTCTGCAGGATGAGAGCTCAGGAAATGAAAGTGCAGCTGTTGCTCAGGGTTCAGATCGATTTTATGTCTTTCTTGGTGAAGATTATGGTTATGAGGACTCTGGCTGGATGGCAGATTGTGGACTTGGATTTGAAGATTTGAAGGGTTGAGGGCAGTGAGGATTAAGAGCATCATTTCCTTCTGTATTCTTTCTCTTAAAGTCTTAACATGTTAGTCAGTGAGATGCAACAAGCTGCGTCTCCTCTCAAAAACAAACAACAAGCTGCACAGTGGCCCCGGTAAGCAGGCCGCTGCTTGTACCTGAGCAAAGCCTTTGTTACACCTGGAAGCACATCACTGAAGATCAGCCGTGCCTGTAGTCTTCACTGTGTACTTAGACAAGATGATCAAGCAGAAACAGTTGTTGAGACACGTGATGTTGTGCAGGCTTTGTCATGTGGCAGTTTTTCAGAACTTAAATGCTAAAACTGGGAATTACTGTATGTCACATCTGAGTTAGGGCTGAGCAATATATAAATGAAACTGATTAATTCCAATTATTTTCTGCAGAATATTTAGATTTTAAAAATCCAGATTCCTTTTCTTGACCTATACCACCTGTAAAATGTTGCAATGTTTGAAGATATAAATGCTGAAAATTTAAAGTAGATATTATGGCAGACTAGGTTTTAAGCAAGCACTTTTATATTTTTGTTGTTTCTTTAAAATTAGATTAAATATTGATCAGAGTTTCATGCTAATATAATGTAAAAATACCTCAGCCTTCAGTAGGGCTAGACAATTTTTGGAAAAGATCTAATTATGATTTTTCTAGCAGATATAGCGATTTCAATTCGATTCACGATTTTCTTTAAATCAAGCTTAGGTGCAATATTCATTTTGTTTTCAGTATAGACAACAGTAAGGAAATCAATGAACAGAACACATTATTCATCATCTAATATTGATGATTAATAATCTGTTTTCATTCTTCTTAAAGAGCTGCTCCAACTTCTACTCCTAAAAAGAGGCTTTGTGTTGTTGATCTGCTTGCCAGCACCTCCGTAAATGCTAATTGGTTGCAAATTTGTAAAATAGTTGAAACATCAGATCCTGGATCATTCAGGAGTGCTGCAAAAAAATGTTTGAAATTGCGATTTTGACCTGAAAACAATAATCCTTTCAGTCTTCAGTGTTTATGTAGCCAAACTGCCGACATTTGAACTTCATAATCAACATTTTACACTTTAACTTTGAGAGGGAAATTCTGTTTGGTTTGATTTGGGATTATTTTTTGACAACACAAAGGCAAAACTTGATTCATGCCATCTGTGAGTCACTGGGAGTTTTGTTTTTTTGTTTTTTTGAGAGGGAAGAAACTATCAAAATCATAAATTGAGTGTTGTGAAAAAGACATCAGGGATTTTAATTTGAGGCCATATTGTCCAGCCCTAATCTGAGTTAATTGTGCTTCAGGTATGAGCCGGGAGAGTCAACGGGTAAAGCTGGGGCACCCTGTGTTGCTGTGGGCACCCATAGACCCAGTCCATGTTTTGAGTGTGGAAAAATCACACAGTGTTGAAGAGCCTTAAAGATTCATGAACTGAGGCTCTTAGAACTTTTGATTACTGAAACACCACGATAACCCTTTTGCCAAGGATCTGCTTAAGATGTGAAAATCAGCCGGTGTCAGGCCAGTTTTTCTCTAGTTGTTGTCAAATGCAGCAGCTTTGTTGTCCACACAAGCTTTCATGGATCCAAACACACGCCAGAAGTCAAACTTGATACAAGAGCAAACAACACACACATAAACATACTACACTCTCCAAACACGTCCAGACATCCCTGTGGATTATGCTCTGATGTATGAAGCTCTATCGTTGACCTGCTCTGGTGAAGCTGATACTTAAGAGTGTTTTTCTTCTGCATGAGTGGTTTGCTGTAATTAGCTGTGTACCTGTTTGAACATGGAAACAGACATTTATCACCTCCTTTAACCTCGAGCCAGAAACAGGTCCTGCTCCACTTCTACAGTAAACCTCTGACAGGTCATTACTGGACAAGAGGGATTAGTAGAGGGTGGGAGTGTCTCCGGGGAATACCTGCTTGTTATTCCCTCCTTTTGTCCCTCCTGCTTCCTTTCATTGAAGCCTTTGTTCCCTCTCTCTGTTCCCTTCTTTCCTTCCCTCTCTCCTCGTCTGCTAATAAACATCCGGTCTGTTTGATCTCCGTCTCTGAAAAGCAGCAGCTACCGCTCGGCCATCAAGAGCATCTCTGTGGTTGCTATGGTGATCCACTCAGATACAATTACTATAGCAACACTGTCTCTGAGGGATGGGAGGAAGTGGCTCAGTGGGACTGCATGTGGAAACACAAAACAACACATGGACACTAACACACCACAGTGAGGGTTTGTGGTTAAAGGAGAAACAAACTTCCTCTCCTCGATTATGAGTTTCCTTTTTCATTCTCCTGATGTCCTCCAGCAGGGAAACAAAAGGAGGTCCTACTTATGATTACAGAAGAATCTACTCTTATTTCTTTATTTGTTTTTATTACACACTTAACTCCTCACCTCAGCATTTAAGTGCTTAACTGCATGATTTAGTATTACCCTAAAGAGCATGCACTGTCAGAAAACATTGTCAACCTTCAGAAGTCTGTCACAGCTCATCTTCTGCCCTTTACTGCACTTCTCCAATTCACAAAAAAATGTATTTCTAATCACTTTTATGTTGTCTACTGTTTCTAGCAAATATGTTTTTACCATGACGTGTGTTGCTGACCCCTTGGCCAGGTCACCCTTGTGAAAGAGATCATGATCTCTGTGGGTTTTTTACCTGGTTAAATAAAGGTTAAATAAATAAATACATTTTACTCATTTAAAGGACACTTAAGGGGAATACATTGGTATTATAACATTATTTATTTTTGTTACTTTTTTTTTTTTTTAGCAAGTGAGAGCTTGAATGCTGCCTAGCAAACACGGAAAATTTATTGTAAGTGGCAGCTGGTATATTACCTCCGCCAGGAGCTTATGTGAGTGCTGGCGTCTGTTTGTTAGTTAGTTAGTTTGTTTCTCTGTTAGCAACATAGCTCAAAAGTTATGGACGAATTTTGATGAAATTTTCAGGAAATGTCCAGATTGGGACAAGGAACAAATGATTAGATTTTGGGAGTGATCCATACCACTGTCTGGATCCGCCATGACAAAAAATTTGATTTTCATGAATAACTACTGAATTAAAATAGATATCCTTATGAATCCAGTTGCTAATGGTATGTTTTCATGGTTAATGAATCTAAATATTTAGATGAAATAAAGGTACGACTAATATTTATGGTGAAAAACACAATATGGGTGAGGACTGTGGCACTGGCGGAGGTCTGCGCTCTCCGAGTGCTTTTCTAGTTTAATCTGTAGGCTGATGTAATTTTTGAAATTACTAAAGGTGCTTTAATTGACCTAAGAGCAAATCACCAACTTGCGCACTTGTCTGCTGCTCCTGCTGCTCCGTCTTCCACTGAAAGACATCATACTTTGCCCTAACTCAGGCTCGTATGTTGGGTTTTGATTAATGATGGGAATTAAAAACCAATTTCAGGTGAGAATCATTAACAGCTCCATCAAAGAATCAACAAATAACATGAGTCTTTTTGCTAATCAGTTCCCTTATCAATTCCTTCCTGCCTACACTAAAACCTGCTTCTGACACACTAAGGAGGACTGAAAGGCAGATGTGGCAAGACAGAGTTCATACTTCATCTATAATTTACATTTTAAATAAGGTTATGTATTTGATTTTGCAGGAATTGACTTCAGTTTTTCCCATTATTTTATTTTGTACTTGAAAGTTCTTTTCTGTTGAAAGCTGCAGAGTAGAAAAATAAAACAGGTTCATGAAAAAGACGTTGTTGCTGTCCTCTCGCGATGGCCTGTTAAATTTTTAAGTTTTTCTACCTGTACTATCACCTACATTCTTCTTATTTTCTTGAACAAGAAGTACAAGATAAAGAGTGACTCTTTTTAAGGTTTACGTTTAATTTTTTATTTGTTTTAAAGTTAAACAAATACTTAGGGACAAAGTATCATAAAACAGTAAAATGCTCTGCCTGTAATTCATATATTCATGTTGTAAGTGTTTTGGGACCAATCTTTGAAATTTTTATACGTATATATATATATATATATATATATATATATATATATATGTATATATATATATATATATATATATATATATATATATATATTTATATTTATTTATATATATGTATATGTATATATATATGTATATATATATATATATATATATATATATATATATATATATATATATATATATATATATATATATATATATATATATATATATATATATATATATATATCCTAAATGATGAACTATTGAACAATAAAAATGTAGGTGACAATATCAACACAGTCTCATGTGTTTGGAGACACTGGATGTTTTGGGCTCTAGCTTACCTTTGGAAAAGAAGGTAAGTATTTTAACTCTAAAGTATCCCTTATAACGACTATGCCACAAGCAAAATTGAAATTAAAAGCTTTCCCGAGTATTTCTTTATTAACACAACAAGTGTAGTTTAAAGAGTAGGTCCATGTTGTTTTGATTGTGTACTAAAATTCAGGGAAATCAATCCCAAAACCAACGATGAGTGGTGGAGTCAGTGCTTCTTGAGCTTCTGAGCCATCAGTGGTGTGCTTCTTGTCCAAAGGACTATAGAGGGAATATATTTATGATTTTATTCTGTTCTGTCTGTTTTTACAGCAAACATGAGCATTTCTGCTGGCCAACTAACATAGCAAAATTCAGTCCAATGGTTCAGCTAATTTATTCAAGTTTTCTTGGCTGAGTTAGTTCGTGAAAAAAAAAATGTTGTTGAGGAAGGACTTCTGTGATTTGGCTTGAAGTTGCTAATCATCATTTTTTATTTAAAAAAATGATAAAGGTCCATTAAAGCAGGTAAAGAAAATCATATTTGTTTTAGAGCTGCAACTGACTCTGTAAACATAACAGTATTTACTCCAATATCTCCAGTTACCTAGTATATAAAATGTATATAAAATGTAGTAAATTACTGTAAATGGCAAAAAACGGTAAAATCTACAGCTACCTACTATAAAATATCAATACAGTAAGTTACTGAAAAGGGCAGTAGATCAAGAGAACATTATTTTTTCCTAGGAAGATTAACCAATAGTAGGTAAGATTTATTTTAATATGTTTCACTTTTGGGTTGAATCAAATGTTTCCGTAAAAGTATTGTATTTGATAAAGATTATTTAATATTTCTTTTTTTTTTTACAAAGTCATATCTTCCTAATAATTCAATAGTAAAATAGTTTAAGACATAGTAATATAAATCAAAGTACAGCATGTTCACTGTCATTCAAAATACATTTAAGAAAGTTGGGAAATAAAATACAGTAATGATGCTGTAAATGAGAAGTTCAAAGGTTTTTTTGATAAAACAGTAATTAAGCTGTAAATTGAAAGTCAGTAGTGTTACCTTGAATAAAATATAAGTAGTAGTAAAACTATGACAGAAAATTCTGACTAATGCTGTAAATTAGAATAGAGTAATTCTACTATAAAGACATTTACAGTAACTTACTGGCTACTTGTTGCCAGTAAGTTACTGTAAATTTTACAACAGCCTTTTTACAGTGTTGTGTACATCATACTGTAACACAGTAGCATCCAATCAGAGTAAGAATTGAGTGAGACATGATGACCGTGAGGGTCTAATGAGGCTGCAGGCGGCTGCTGATGACCTGCACTGTTTTCTAAATAAAGCTCTGATTGATCGAGCTAACGGACGGGTCTATTACGTGACGGTGTTACATCTGATCCAGTCTGTGACTCTGCAGCGCGAGCGGCTGTGAGTGATGACACAGGGTCAGACGGGCTGCGTATCGATTCTTCTCAGAGAATGAAGGAGACGGAGACGATACTGATAGGCATCTGTAAATCATATTTGAAGGTTTGGATAAGGACGGTTCAAGCGAGGGCACAACATAGAGTCTTCATACTGAGTCGTTCTGAGCTGATGTGCTGTAAAGACTGTTCACTGTGGACTTCTCTGAAGAGGATGGTAGTTTCAAAGTAGGGGTGGAACAATATAAGGCTGTGTGACACCATATGATGAGAAGAAACAAAACACCAGAGCTTTATTTTTGGCACCACACAGCCTGCTCGGACCCTTAAGAAGGGGGCAATGGGTGCATAAATATATAGATACATTTAAACGTGACACATGTTCTGTGCCCATGTGTAAAAACATTATTATGGCTTTTTAAATTTGTGAAATTGCCTCTGAAGAGGAAAAATGTGGACCATAACTTAATGGGCTTTACTGCAATTCTTAAACTAGGAAACATTGCTTGACACTGTAGCATTACTAAACTTTTGTGTTTATAACATCAACGTTGGTGATTTGGAAAATACTGACTTATTTCAGAAGGACAAAGCCTGTATATTACTCCTGAGTAGGAAAACAAATTAAGATGTTTTAAGGACAATATCTATGCTGTTACTAAGCCTTATTTTCTTAAAGCATGTAGGAAACTCTGTCTTGTGAAGTATAGAATATATAATTTTTACCATATTTATCTACTGTGTATATATGTGAGAGAGGGTCACTTAAAAAATAAGGAGGACGAGAGGAAAAACAACCCACGGCGTTGTGTTGTTTATACTACTTGACTACTTATCCATACTTTTTTATGTTCAAGAAAAATCAATCCATAAAACAATGCCTCACACGGTTTCTTTAAAACATTTTATTCAATCCTGTTGTTTGCAGATGAACCACACAGTGAGCAAAGAGGTTTCGTCAAGGATGTAAGATACCATGCAAGATAACAAGAAGCAGACCAGTGGCCATATTAAAACTAATATCTTGTTTAAAATTGATGAGTTATTGTGCTTTTAATAACATCGTTAATTTGATTCAAATGTGCTTGTAAAATGATCAGCACTAAAATGTCAACTGCACGTTTCTACCTGTCACCTGATCTTCAGAAAGTGTAAGAAACACACCTTCCCCATAGGAATCCCATTGCCTGCATTGTTTGGCACTATTGTGTGCTCCCATGATCCACCATTAATGTCAATAATTAACCCATTGGCTTCTGCTGAATTGATATAACTTTCTTTTTCTACGGCACTGGATGCCCCCACCTCTACTTACCTTAGCTGCTAACAGGCTATGCTACATTAGCATTTCTACAGCAAAAGGACATGGCAGACGAGCACTGTCTCCTTTTAAATAGAGTTAAATGGCACTGATACAGGTAAAGTTAAAATGATCCAAAGTTAGATTGTCTGAAGATCAGCACCGGTTAAAGCAGCAGCTTTTAACCAAACTCATTACAGCTTATGTAGAACCTAAACCACTCAGCGCAGGAGCTGTCAATGTTGAGTGCTGTCACAAAGGCGCTGATTTTCTTTATTAAACATCCAATTGGTGCGGGGTGAATTAGAACTGAAATTCACTGTTAGTGCTCACACCTCACTGTCCCATGACTTCCCCTCCCTCTCTCCATTCATTCCCCCCTCACTGATTACCCCCCTACCCACTAATAAAATATTCATAGGGGGCTGGCACTCGTCCACATGCCCCCCTCTCCCCGTCATGGCAGGCAGCCATCTGACTAGGGCACGTGGCTCTGTGAGGGGCACCGAGGGAGGGGACACAAAGAGGACGGTGGGCTTTGAAATGCAGAACAGAGCTTGTTTTCCTGCTCTTAATGAAACCACTTAATTTTTATTCATTTTGTTTAAAAATAGACCCATAAACCATGTGGAAGGTGCCAGAAACTGTAAAAAGAAAATATGACTCATGAATGTTTGTTTCTTTTTGGTCAGTATATTCAGGGCTGGGCAGGATTAATACATAAATATGCTTCTTTTCTTCCTCCTGTTAGCGGTGATTACAAGATTCAGGCTGCATCTTAAAGCAGCACTATGTCAGATTCAGGCTGTCAGCTCTCTGGTGGCCTCTATGGTCTTTAAGTGTAACTACACTGTCATACACCAAAAACTATAAACTATGTGGACTGATAAGGTACAGTCTGATCAAGTTACTATTTGAGTAAATCATCGTGTATTTACAAGTCAAACAACAACAGGGCTAAATCAGCATCGGTCAGACATCCCTCCTCGTCTTTCAGCTCACGCCAGTAAGTGAACGCCGGAACAAAGTTATCCTGTCCAGGCAGTTAGCCTTTTACTCTCTGGCTTTCCTTTTTTTCATCTCCTCTGATAAAACTTTTCTTTTCTTTGTTTTTTTTGCTGCTTCCGCCATGATAACAACTCTACATTTAGCTTACTTCTTCTTCTTGTTTACAGCGGGTGGTATCCAATGTCAGAGGAGTATTATTGTCGCCTACTATGCAGGAGTGTGAGCCAGAGGTCCCAATTTCCATTAGGACTGGAAAGCACTCGGAGAGTGCAGACCTCCGCCAGCACCACAGTCCTCAGCCATATTGTCATTTTGACCATAAATATGACTCCTGTCTTTATTTCATCTAAATATTTAGATTCCTTGACCATGAAAACATACCATTAGCAACTGGATTCATAATATCTATTTTAGTTCAGTATTTATTCACAGAAATCACATTTTTCGCCATGGCGGCCAGACGCTGATCCCGATCAACACCAAAATCGAATCAGTTCTTCCTTTTCCTATGCTGAACATTTCCCGAAAATTTCATCAAAATCCATCCATTACTTTTTGAGTTATTTTGTTCACGGACGGACGGACGGACGGACGGACGGACGGACAAACTCTCATGAAAACATAACCTCCTCAGCGGAGGTAAAAATAAGAGCATATTTACTTTAAACTAAATTCTGTTCTTAAATATGTTTTAAACATTCAAAAACTGCTTTGTATTCTCCTTTTCCCAACATTTAGGGGGAAGTGACATATGCCATAAAGCAGTCAAAGCATTAAAAATTTGTAGTGTTTTTAGTGTGGAAGTGTTCCTACCATCCACAGTGAAGTTACATAGTGCCAGTGAAGGTGGTACAGACCCCCTCAGACCATGACAGAGGTGTCATACAACCTGTTGTATGATGATGTACCATCACAGTGACTCTAGAAATATTATATCAGGGTGGAAAAAGCAACATAGTGTTGGTTTAATTTTTGCCACAGCTTTATTACTTACTATTGTTTTTTTTTTAGATCCGCTGTTGTCCTACAGTGTTCACAATAATTTCAAAATGAGGCAAAGATGCAGTTTTAGTCTGCTAAGCTTTTCACATTCAGCAATGCAATTAAAAAGGAAGCCAATAGATATGCAATACAGCAGTCACGTTGGTACATATTCACCAGACACTCTTTTAACAGGGCTATTCAATTAGAAATTCAGTCGGGCCTAGCCTGTCATGATAATCAATAAATCAATTAACCTAATGATAAATAAAAACGTCCTCAGTAAGTTTGTCGGCCTCGATAAACTGACACGAGCATGCGTATTTGTTTTCCTCCCCTCTTTCTACCAAAGAGTCTGAATGAGTGGATGGCTCACTCTGTCCGTCTTTCTTAACACCAGGGTGCATCGATTCTATAGGGGATTTCGCGGATTTATAATTAAGTGAGCATCTGTCAGACATGCGATCTTTGGGGGGGAGGCAGGGCCGCTCGCGCGTACACAGAGAGAGAGCTGAAGTGAGTGAGAGGAGTATCGAGAAAACAAATACTAATATAAATGATGGCACGAAAGATAGGGTTCTTAAGCAGACTGCAGTCCCAGTGTGGGAATATTTTGGTTTTAAACAGAATGAACAAGGTGTGAGCTCATGAACACCGACGAGCCGATATGTCGCATTTGTTTGAAAGTAGAGGCGACGAAGAAGGGGGGCAGCAGAGCTTTTGTCCTTATGGTCCGCGCTTAGTGAGACATTTGGTCTGCAAAGTAAATATAAATAAAAGTGCAAAAAGGTGCACGCTCACATACAGTGTCGTTCACTACATTGCAAAACAAATGCTGCCCTTCAGTACGGTTGAAAGTCAGCATGGTTACAAACATATGACAGACAGTACGAACTGACTGGGAGAAAGTACATGTCACAAACAATTCTGGAACTGTATAAACTTGGGGCGGACATTAGCTCAGTTGGTAGAGCGTCCGTCCATGTACGGGGACTGCTAACCCCCAGCAGCGGCAGTAGGTTCGAATCCCCGCCACAGCCCTTTGCTGCATGTCTTCCCCCCTCTCTTCACCCGCTTTCCTGTCATTCTCCAGCTGTCCCATCGAATAAAGGCCATAAAAGCCCGAAAAAATATCTTAAAAAAAAAAAGGAACTGTATAAACTCACTTTAATTGTTTTAATTTTTTGTGTATTTTTATTGGAGTTTCGTTTGTTTCTTTACAGAGACAGGGTCTATGTTTTATTGTTTTTGATTTGAATAATTATTTTTATTTACATGCAACTTTTCCTAAAAGAGAGTCCATTTCATTTTCATTATTTTTTTCTCTTTTATGTTTGTTAAATTTATTATATTGTTTGTTTAATTTGTTTTATTTAAAAGCTCTTGGCCTTCCAAATACAGTTAAATAGTCTTGAGAAATTAAAGTTTCTTGCTTCTAAAATGGAGTACTCACTTTATTATGACATATATTATAATTACATTAATGAAAAACTGAAAAAAAAAATCAAAATAATACTGACAATAATATTGTTTATCGTCCATAATTTTTTGGACAATTATCGCAAAATTTGTTATCGTGACAGGCCTAGTTGGGTCAGATTTTCAGACTCAAGACATGAGCTGGGCCGGACATTTTTGGCAGACAGTGAGCAAATTTAACCACTTAAAACAACACAAATAGATAACAAACACACTGGATGTTTATTAATTTATTGCCATATCCTAAAAGGCATAAACTCAATAAAGAGCAGTACTTAAACTAAACTTTTGCTGAAATAATGTTTCTTTCAATGTAACACTTCAAACATATAACTTTAACACATTTTAACTCATAGTAACACATATTAAGGTGTGTATGAACATAAAAAAGTGCAGATTAAAAAAACTGTCTCTTGGTCACATTTGAAAGTGCATTAAAAGTAACTTGATCAACAGCAACCCTTCAGAACGTGTTGCTTTCAATGTCTGTAATAATGTTGGAATTTTTGTAAGACTATGACAGAGTTTGTAAAAATTTTTCCTCTTTTTCTCGCCGTACCTAAGTCCTAATCACCTTGATTATGGGCCACTCGAGGGTTGCTTCTGTCCTGCAGTCTACTTGAGTGTTGTTGCAGACCATGTCCATCCCTCTATGACCACAGTGGGTCATCTTATGGACACTTTCAGCAGCTCAATGTCTCAAAGCTCAGATCAGCTCAAACTCCAAGAATTAAGGAGCTCTGAAGGCAAAAGGGGGTTCAATCTGGTACAAGCAAGGTGTGCCTAATAAAATGGCCAGTGAGTGTTTATAATTCGCACAACATCTAAAAGGTCAAAAATCAATTTAAAGACTGTAAAAGCAAATCTAAGAGTAAACAGCCTTCAGAGGGATTAGCAGAAGGAAAAGACTGAATTGTTTTTTTTAGTTAAATTGTTTTTAAAGCTGCAGAAAACATTTGTCTTTAAGCTCATTTAATCAGACAAGTGTTGAGAATCCTCAGAAAGAGATAAGAAAAGAAGAGTTTGGTTGTTTTGGCTGTATTTGGTTTTATGGCTCTTCTAACACTGTAGTGATTGATTTTCAGGATGTGACTGTAAAGCTGCAGAGCTGGCTGATAATTATTTGTGAGTACATCAGTACATCATCATAGCACAACATTTACCATTTTATTATTATTTGAGTAGAAACACAAGCTTATATTACGTTTTTGAGGGGATGTGCAACAGTTAATTTCTTAGCAAACACACAGTATCAAAAACATGTTTGAAAGGCAATACTGACTGATCTGTGCTGCACCTCAGGGTGCACAGGGACACATGGTCAGTGATGTAACCCGAGGTCACATTGGGTGTCAAGTTGTATTCATGTTTACATGAACAAACTGTTTACACTTCATTAGTGTCTCCTCACTGCACGTGTGCAGTCCAGTACAACAGCCCTCAGTACACTGAACAGCACTTTTTGTACACGGTCTGTTTGAAAGTTGCCTGACTATTTCTGTAAAAAAGTAGAGTCGGGCAATCGAGCAGTTTAGACTTAACTTAAATTTTCGTCTTTGCCACCAAGGAGCTCATGTTTTCAAGGCCAAGCACTTGTTTGTTTGATTGTCTGTGTGTTTAAGCAGAAAACAGCAGAGATGCACAATATTATCCCCACAAGAATATTACCAGACAATTACCTAAAACATTGGTTATTGGTTTGGCAGATATGAAAATGGTTACAGACATTCACAGCTGACATTTGGGCTTCACATATTAAATTCATATTTCCTTTATATTGGCTGTAATATTGACAGATGGTGCAAATGTACCTTAATGGTTTACCCCATCATCACTGAACGTCCACTTTTATAAATCAAAAGCACCATTTGATGATAAAAAACGTTTTTTCTTGTTTTAAATCTATTTCTGCAAAAAGAGACAGTACAATCTACAATTTGCTCTGAAAAAAGAAGTAGTGTTGTCTCTGATAATGAATTCACAGGATTCCCACATGTTCTGGAAAACCTGGAAAAACGATTTACCAGTTTTCCGATCATGGAAAACATATGGAAAATGAGGGAAAATAAAAAGTCCTGGGAAAGCTTGAAATGTTTGTGTTTGAAATGTATTTATCTTCCTTCTGCCTTGTTGGTGAACAATGATCAAACATTGGAAATGAAATAAAAATGTATTTTATAACTTATTCCACTTTGCCATAAATATGAGTACATAAAATAATGCAATTAAGGAATAACATACAACTCTCAAAACAAAAGTGAAAATAAGAAATACTTAACCCTTTAAGGCCCAAGACTATAGATTATAGCCAGAAAATTCAAATTTTTTGGAGCTGAAATGTTTGTTTCACTTTTTGCTAGAATCCATAAAAATCAAAATGTCCATAAAATTCAACACATAGATTTTTCGTATCTCATTTGATACGTTAGGTGTTTTTGGCAACTGATAATCCATTTGAGGACATTTTTATCATTTATCTGATTGTATTTAGATGTTTTTTTTGTAATTCGTTGATCATATTGAGTAGAAAGACGTAATATAAAAGTATGTATCGAATATGATACAATTGGCTTTATAGGGTTAAAATGGCAAATAAAAATTTAGGCTACTTGAATAGTGAATCAACAAAATATGTTCATAAAAATGTCAGTAAATAAAGATAAAACAATAAATATAAACCCTAAATTTGTAATAATAAGATGCTAAATAAAAGCCAGACTGAAAAGATAGTTAGCAGACAGTGTTCATGCCTGTGAATTAGAAATAAATACATTTTATGTCCATTATGATATGGTTGAGCTAGCTAGAAATATTGGTCATCAAACTTTAGTCTTGTTTTTTAGAAGGCTAATAAAACTGAGGATTGCCCACACCAGTATTGTAACTACGTTGGCATCTGTGGGTGTCATTGTGCTATTCTATGATACATTTGTCTTAATTTCAAAGGATTCAAGATTCAAGATTGCCTTTATTGTCTCAGAGAGAAATTCATTTTGGGCCTTTCACCCTGCTGCAACCACATACAACAGAACTATGACCGTAAGATAAGGACAAAAACAAGACAATAGCATACAATAAAATAGTAAATATAAAAATAGATAAGAACGAGCAAAGTGCTGATCTGTGCAAAAAAAAAGTGCTAACTGGTGCAAATACGCTGATCCTCCAAGCTCATTGACTAGTTTGATCGCCATAGGTATAAAAGACTTTTTAAATCTGTTTACGTCAGATGTTTCATAGATTTGTTGAAGCCATAGATGACAGATCTTGTAAATCAGACCTCTGGGATGGAAGAGACATAAACAGCAATCTGGGTAAATGTAGAACAAGTAAGGCACAACAGTGAAAAGGGATGCTGCAAGTGTGTGTGAGGATGAAAACATCCTGGAAAAGTCCCAGAAAATTATTTCTAGAAAAGAATGGGAACCCTGAATTCAGATACATCCACGTCAGATATCAGCAAAATGTAGTACTGTGCATCCCAGGGAGAAAAGTTTTGGATTTCCCTCCAAATGTCTCGTCACCCTCACATATTTTTACTTTTATCACCATATTTTTTCTCCATTTGTTAACAAGCCTCTTTGTGAATGTAACTCCATGTAAGGCTGGACCGTGTGAAATGGAAAACTCTGGATTTTCAGGGGTCTTAATGGTTTTGAGGCCCCAGGGTTATGTGGCCCACTTGACCTTTTGGTAATCCACACTTGTGTATAATTAGGGTCTTTTCTGTAAGCTAATCCCTGGTGTTTTTAAACAGGAGTCTTCAGTTTTACCAAAGAGGAGAAGAACAGGAGCAAAGTCTCACCTGAAATCAGAGCAGCTTTGAGACTGAAGAAAAGTCTTCAGATCATTCGTCTGCGGTCTTGTTAAAGTGACAGTTAATAACTTAGAGCCGTTTGCTGCTGAACTCTCTGGAGGGGAATCCTTTATTTTAATGTGAGAGTGAGACAGGAGGCGTTCAGTGTCTCAGAGGAATGTGGGAGTTTCTTTTGTCTCTCGTGTATCTGAGACTTTTCTCCTTAATGGAGGTGGTGTCAGGCCGGGTCAGTGTCACTGCCGGCCTCCGTGTGTGTTCCTAGAAGAGCTGAAAAGATGTTTTCTTCTCAGGGCCATAAAGTGGAGGATCTGGAGATCTGCTTTTGTGTTTTAATTTAAGAGGAGTTTAACAAAGAATCTCTTGTTTCTGATTGTTGCACATGCAGAAACACTCTAGCTGACGTCTGTGTACTTGTTTAAGCAGGATCCCAACACGGGCCTGACCAGATCATCAGTCAGAGCGATCACGGCTGCTGGTTGAACTCCAGCTTGTTTGACTGTTTGATGTAGGATGAAACAGACGTCCCCACCTTTAGGAGCAAACATCTCACACACTGAGGCCTGCACATAAAGCATCAAAGCTGCTGTACACAAAACATCAATGAGCCGAGACTCTGTACGGAGCTGCAGCTCTGTGAACATCACTGAGCTTTGACTTATATTCATGAAGCAGGTCTGCGCCCTCCAAGTGCTTTTCTAGTTTAGTTTTAAGGTCTTTTGCCTAAAATATCTTTCAGCATTAGTCATAATTTAGTCATCTGAATTGTTTTAATTTTGGTCAAGCTTTATTCATTCATTCATACATTTTCTTTCTTTAACCTATTTTGATGCTATATAACTCATCTTAAAGTGTGTATTTCGATCAGGCATATATCTAAAAGTGAGACTTTTTTGTAATTACTTAGAAACTCCTCATAGTATCTTTAAGTATAAAAAATAAGAAACAAGAATCAGATTTTTTTTCCTTGACTTCCTCTTATTCCACTTGTAAGGTGTGGCGATGCAAAACATAGAACTGTTAAAGACTAGGGATGGGAATCGAAAACCAATTCCAGTGGAGAATCGTTAACAGCCCCATCAAAGAATTGATATCATTATTATTTTTTGCTTATCAATTCCCTTATCAATTCCTTCCACTGACAAGGTTCAGAAGTGTCAGAATTGTAGCTTAATTTTTACAAAAGGCGCCTACTGCACAACCTTAAGTGAGTAGAGATACCAGTAACTTGCAGAAGTAGTTATCTATGCTGTGACGTCTGTTTGACATTGTTGACACTGAAAATCTACAAGCCAACATTTGCCCACACGCAAAATCTGCAGGAATCGGTAAGGGAATCGTTATAGAATTGGATCGATTAGCAGGATCGTTAACAGCACTGGTATCAATAAAATCTTAAAAATTCCCATCCCTATTAAAGACATATTCTGTTTCACAATGGCAGGCCCAGCCATTTTTGCAGGAACACAATTTAAGCTAAAAAAATCAAGTCAGTATTTTTACTTACAGGCTGAGAGAGCACAGAGGAACACTGTCAGCAAACATCTGCACACAGAGTCAGCTTCTTCCTCTTGTTTCCTCCTGTACAATCATGTCACTGTCAAAATAAAAGATGTAGAGTGTTTGTGGATGTAACTGCAGCAGACCAGTACAGACCCTGACAGGGTTTTAGGCACAGACATGATCATTAAGGTTGTTCTGAAGTCCAGAGGTGGATAAACTCAGTGGTTTTATTCTTGGCTTTTCTTGTTCTGCTGGCAGATTTCACCCAGAGGGGGTTTAATTGCTGACGGTGTCTCATTAGAAAATAATTGCGTTGCTTGCCTGAGCATACTGCCGTTGTTAAATCTTAATGACCTCTCCTGAGCTGTGTTGGTAAATTATCTATTAAACTTTTTGTAGTGATCAAGGAATTTCCTTCACATGTTTAAGTCCTGACTCTCTCGGACTGTTTTCTGTCTTGTTTTCAGAGTCTCCAGAAAAATCCCAGGGTCAGATCTGCCAGTTTGGCTTTGTCTTCTGTTGTTTTGTGGTTAGCTTCTGCTGTGATTCAGTATTAGGAGATGGATGCATTTTTTACAGTCTGAGCACGTCTCTTCTGATAAACAAAGGAGCTTCTTTCATGATCTTTAATGAGTGTCCTTTTCCTCAGTGATCTCATGTCAGCTGGAGCCCTCTGGCTCCTGACAAGTCCTCATATTTTCCTGGTCACATCTCCAGCTGATGAACTATCCTCTCGTAGAAAGACTTCATTCTTGAAGTGACATTTTAAACAATTATTTAAGCAATTACATGCAGATTTAACGAGATCACAGTTCTTTCCATTCTGTTGTTGTCATATAAATTCCATGCTCATATGCTGACTCCTCTTCTTGATGTAAGTTTTTATTTCACGTTATTTACTGTGTCCAGTAACTAGAAAGAAATGGACTTAGATCGCCAACCGCTAGCTTAGCTTAGCTCAAACGCTGGGTGTGTATGGCTAGTGCTTTCGTGTCTGTCTACAGACATCAGATATACTCAAGATGATCCTATATGTAGTTTGTATATTTAATGACTGGATGATGTTACGTTATCTATTTTTAGACTGAAATTAGCATTTCATTCAGTTTTTGAAAGACAAACTCACTGAGCCGCAGAGTGTGTGCACAAACCACCCCAGAAGTGCTTCTAAGCACGTCAACAAACCAAACCTCTGTGTACACGTAGAAGAAGATTGCTACTAAGGATTCTGGCAGACTTCATGACAGAGGACAAGGACGATTTCTTCGGGACTGACGTAGATTCAAAACCTTATTTGAACCAGAATATACAGAGGAGGATCTATAAGTTTTGGAAGCTGAGTGTGGACGAAGCTGAGGCAGTGGAACAGCCTGGGGCTAAGGGGAGGGTCCGAACCGGCATAGATTGTGGGGTATATGTGGGCTAAATAACGTACAGCTGCATCTTTTTTTGTTGGGAGGGGTGTTCTCGTAGCGATAATATTGGGAACATTCCATTCCCATTATCATAATAGCTGTTAATGTAGATATTAGCATGATCTCCCTATCCATGATCAATACATCTATAGTAACTATTTTTGTCACCACATAGGCATGAGGTCCCTCTTGAAAATGGGATGTCACATCTCAAGAGGCCTTTAATACATTTATACTTAACGGAAACAAATATGGTTGGGATGCACTTGTGGTCTGGGCACCCATGAGTTCGTCACTGCCATAAATTCTTATTTTTAGTAAGAATATCATTGATTATACTTCTATAAAATGATCACCACAACCATTCAGACATGAGGACCCTCCTGAAAATGAGATGTAGCATCTTAAGAGGCTAACCTCTAATAAATCAGACGACAGGTCTATGGTTCATGGATCTGTCCCTAACTTTAGTTCTTACTTTAGTCCACTTGTCTCCTCTTACCTCCCTTCCTTCGCCCTCACACCCATCACAGCATCGTGTGGATTTGCTGTTCATCATGAGACTGGGATCCACATTCAAGATTTCCTGCTGCTTAACAGAAGGTTTTTTCTTGCCGCCATGATGGAGAGATTCATGATTGGCTATATGGATTCATGTTGGGTGTAGGATGCATATATTTGTATATATATGTATATGTGTATTTTTATATGTATATATGTATCTATGCATATATGTGTAGATATGAAGAGCTTTATGCTCTTTTGTAGCCAGTCTTTTGTAGTAGCACTTTAGCCTCAAGACTAGCCCACATAGTTGACATGCTGAGAAGCACTTCTGCAGTGGTTTGCACATGCACCCTGCAGCTTAGTTTGTCTTTCAAAATTGAATAAAATGCTAATGTTAATGTAAAAATAGATGTACCATCAAGGGGTCAATAAAAAAACAACAAGCCCACAGGACTGTCTAGAGTTTATCTGATGTCGGTATACAGAGACAGAATAAAGCACTAGCCATAGCTACACTCCCGGTGTTTAAGCTAAGCCAAGCTAGCAGTTGTTGATCTAAGTCCATCTCTTTCTACGAAAGTAGTTAGTGGATGCACAGTCAAAAGAATGGTGCCTATCTGCTTGTCATGGACTCGGGAGTGTAGTGAGACACGAAAACAACAAAAATGTTCAAGTGTTCCCTTAAAACATGCATGGAAGTGATATTTCTATTCATCAAGCCGCCCTGAAGATCTTGTGCACTTTGACTGTCTTATAATTGAAGCTCCAGTGAAGTTACTGAACTGTCAGGCAGTAGTTCCACTCAACTCATATCCTGCAGGCCTTTTGTGCTCGGTGATTGATGGTTAAATTGGTTCTAGACTGACAGCACGTCAGTCTCCCCTGATGTGGTCGACTAGCTGCAACATGGCAGACTCATGATGCCCAGAGCAGCTCACATCTGCTTGGCTGCATATTCAAATAAGAAGCTAATCACATTCTCAGCGTTCAGGCACAAACTGCAGAACGACAGGAGATTATTCAGATGTAGAAACAGTCTCATATTATTAGCATGCTTGTTGTGATGCTTTCCTCAACATAGATTATTTTTGTTGGTCTCATGAAGCAGTTAGATTTTAGTCCCTTCATTTCAGTAGAGCTGGTACAGAAGTTTGGCTCAAAAGCACAGTTTTGACAGCATAATGACCATTTGTTCTTCCTTGGTGTTTTCCAGGAAGTTCAAGTACCCTTTTCATGAGGATTTTAAATCTTCTTGTTAAACAGATTAAAGTCTGATTTGAAGATGACCAGATTTAGTCTGTCTGATGGGATTTCTTCTTCTGCCTGGTGAGAATATACAGATACAGAGATGAACTGAGAGATGATGGGAGGTGCAAATGTGCAGTCTGGCTCAGAAAAGTGCAACAGATGGTGTGGGGTTAATAAGGTGTATAATTAACATATCCACCTGTGTCTGATGATGGTGTAGTCTCAGTTTTCAGATCTAGTTTGGTTTGTGATGGCACTCGCTCTTTCCTTCTTGAAGTCTGTAGTACATGTTTGCCTGAAAGATGCTAAAAAGGAGATTTGTGCTCTCAGCGCAGTTCTAGTTTAAGGTTAAGTTTTGGGGTTTTCTGCAAGTGTGAAGAAATACTTAGTGATGATCAACAGCAATTAGATTAGATTAGATAGATCTTTATGAATCCCTTTGGAAGACCCCCTCAGGGAAATTTAGATTCCAGTAACAGTTTTATACAGTAGATAAAAAGATGTATACAAAAATAGATATCTTCTCTCGAAGATGCTGTGAAAATGGTGTGCATTCACATGCATCTGCGAGAACGACTGAAAACGCTGTAGCATGCATGCCAGGCTAGTAGCTGGCGATCTAGGTACGGTATGTGGTTAAACAACATTGTTACAACATGCGTACTCCTTCCAGAGAAGACAAACTTTTCACAAACAACAAAGGCGAGTGAACGCATGAAGACAGGAGTTTCTTGTCTGGACAACAAATGTGTACGGATATTTTGATCTGTATAACAAACTCAGCACAGTTAGCAACATGAAACCTTCATCTGTAACAGTTCTGTGCATGCACTGCACGTCATCGTTTTCCATGAAAATGCCATTTCCTGTTTACACAGAGACAGATACCAAAGCATTTTCAAAACTTTTTACTCTTTAGGCTCTTTGGTATCAAAAGTTTGTGGATCCAGGTAATCTGGGGCAAAATGCAATGAAAACTCTAAGTTTTTGTCCGTTTTGTTGTCATGTAAACGAGGCTTTGATATTATTTCAGTAAATGGACTTGAGCTTATATAGCACTTTTCTAGTCTTTTGACTACTCAAAGCTGCTTTACACTGCAGGTCACACTTACCCATTCACACCCATTCGCTCTCACATTCACTCACTGATGGTTCAGAGTTTCTATGTTAGTTATCCATCAGTATCTCTAACACATTCACGCCCTTTCATGCTCACTTACACACCACTGACGCAGCAGTGGGAGCAACTTGGGGTTAAGTGTCTTGCCCAAGAACACATCGCCATGTGTCGCCCAGAGCTGGGCTTGAACCTGCCACCTCCCGATCACTGACCAAGCGAACTATCCAACTGCTATTTCAGGAACAACTCAACTTATTCAAGAGGGGTAGGGGGGATGCTCATGTCTCGCAGCTAGGTTCTTTCTGTGTGGAGTTTACATTCATGTTTTCTCGGGGTATCCAAGTTCTTTAACAGACCAAAACCCCACTTGTTAGGATGATTGGTGGCTCTAAATTGAAGAGCTTTCAAAATTTTTTCTGCCCCTTTTGGTAGATGAAAATGTCTAATATGACCTTTGTGACATAATGCAGGTCAAACCTCGCTTTGCAGATGTGTAAAGCATAAAACAAACATTACACTTTAATATATGTACATATACAAAATGTAATCACTGTCAGTCATGACCTTTGGTAGCAAATTTCTGTTCCAAAATTAATCTGAAAAATGAACAGTGACCTAATATTTCAGCTGTTAAAAGTGACAGTGCAGTAAATAACATCCATTTTCCCAAGCAAACAACAACTAATGTGACTGTTGTACAAGAAAACGTCATTATAAAATATGGCACCTCACATTTTCTTGTATTTCAAGTCATCAGTTTTGTTTTAACGTAGTTAAATGGGGGTCTTTGGAAATTCAGAAAAATCTGAAGACACTGAGTTTTGTCATGATGAGTAGAGTTGACATCACAACGTGGAAATGCTTAATCAGAATAAGACAGTTTTGACTTTACTTCTAAATTGTAGTAAAGGATTATGCCAGGCTAATAACCAACCATAGCCCCACTTCCTTAAGGGTGTTACCCATGGGTGGAGCAGGGCTCAGGTGAAGACATGAACAGCTCCCATATACCAGCAGTCTGAAGCTTACATGTGTCAGTGCTCTGATATAAAACAGAGGGCAGCACGCTCTGATTTGCCCTCTCCACATTCAGTCAATAAACATCCACACAGCGAGGATTACACACCAGACACACTCAGCAAATCCACACTGGCCTGTCAGTCTTTGTTGTCTGAAGGCAGCCAGCTCTTAAATCCATGTGAACCCCCCCTCACAGAGATGTACACACCCCTCCCACACACACTCACAGAGGCAGCTTTATGAGTTCCTTTGAAAAGCATTGATTGCTGTTTCTTAATGATGGCCTCTGGCGATTGGCTAACATCACAGCAGACTGAAGCAGCGTCTCTTTAATGATGATGAATAATTGAGATATTTGTTGTTCATATTTTCTATCAGTATCTCATGGTTTGCTCTTATCAGCTCTGAAATGACATTTATCCTCCTGATCAGAGCTGTTGTAAATCACCTCAGTGCTGTATGACCTGTTGTCACACTGGCCTTGGTTCATCCCATCAGGCTGTGCTTGTGTGTGGTTGCTGTATGTTGTGCTGTGGCCTTATTCACAGAACTGTGTGTGGCTGCTGTATGCTGAGCCTTATTCATAGAGCAAGAACACTCCAACAGAACACAGCTGCTGTTCTGCTTTAGCACATTTACACCGTTTGGTCATATCTGTCTCATGTTGTGACTGAGCTTCACAGGAGCACGGCACAATATGAGCTCCACATTCACGACACTCACAGCTTGGTGTGTCCTCGCTGGGCTCTCATACTTCACTTCAGCTACACCCAGAGCAGGAGAGGGAACAGGGAACACCGAAGTCAAATGCTCTGTCTGAACTGACCCAATGACACTGCTGCCTTGCTGCAGAAATGCACTTCAGCCTGGATGTAAACATGAGATGCTGAATACTGGCAAAAATTAAGTATCATCCATTCCAGGTTTTGATAATAATGTGCTGGTTTTCAGCACTTAGACATGGTCAAGGCCACCAAATCTGAGAATGGAAGGGAAGGTGATTTAAGAGACTTTAATAGTGCCTTAGTTGCGGGCTGATCTGTGTATTTTATTTTAGAAACTGCTGATCTACAGTGATTTCATGCCTCATAGCTCAGATCATCTCAGACTGGTTTCTTGATGAGCTAACTGTATTTTCGTGGCTTTTACAGTCACCAGATCTTAATAAAGTAGAGCAACTTTGGGATACGGTGGATCAGGAGAGTCTCATCATGATGTGCAACCGACAAATCTGCTGCAGCTGAGTGATGCTGTTGTGGAGGTATGGACCTACATCTCTGAGAGATGTTTCCAGCACCTTGATTTTGTTACAAGACGGTGGCTCTGAAGGCTCAAGGACTTGCAGCGAGGTAGTGACAAGGTGTCTGGACTGCCAATTAGACAGCAAGTATGAGTATTACACTTGTCATGACCCAGTTTTTTTTTTTTTTTAAATTATAACGCTGTATTAAATTGGTGTTGCTGTAAAGGACAAACAGACAAACAAAAACGCAATAAAAAACAAATATGGCTAAATTTAATTCAGGTATAATTTCCAAGTTTTAGTAGTTCAACTGAATTAATATTTTTTTTAACTTTTTTTTTAAAATTTTATTTATCTTGATTTTGCATAAAATAAACCCAAATTTTTCTAGAATATGCTAACAGAGTCTTTATTAACATTGTAAGAAAATTGCTTTAAAATATGCCATCAACTATTAAACAGAGTAACAAAATCCACATTTTAAAATACATTTCTCATTGATTAGAAAGGTGCTGTCAAAGCTGGAAAATTGTTGACTTCAGCTACATGTTCTTTTAATGACTCTACTTTTTAATTTGTGTTAAACTTTGACTTTTGGTCCTGATCACACTTCAAGAAGTCAGTGAGGGATGCAGCAGTAATGTCACATTAAAGGAAAGGGTCGTATATATGATGGGATCAATGCCTCTCCACAGACCAAACTCTCTTTATCCACTCTCTGTGTAAATCAAGCAGCAATCACAGTTTGTAGGGTCTCTCGTACTCCTGACTGACAGAGCAGAGAGCCCCTCTCCTATTACCTGAAGGAGGATGTTCAAAACTTGAAGCAGCTGTACATATCCACGCTGATGTAGATGACAGTCCTACTTCTTTTGTGTCTAAAAAGGGAACAGAAAGTTCAGGAGATGAGCCAAAGGATTTCTGCATCCTGTTTAATCAATAATTTCCTCCTTTTCTCCTCCTCTTCACTGTTGTCATGAACTGTTTGAGCCTTTTTGGTCTGCAGTTAAGCTAATGTAGCTACTACAGAACTTCCTTATTATGCCCTTTAAAATAAAAGCAGGTTGATTAATATGGGATGTAAAGATTTTGTTGCTAAAGCTGTTACAAATAACAGAATGAAACCTCAACAAAGACAAAATTCATGGTACAATCTGCTATCTTCAAATAAAGAATTAAATCTAATAAGAAAATAAGAACATACAGCAATCAATCAATCAATCAATTAATCAATCTTTATTTGTATAGCACTAATTCATATAAAAAGTGTTATCTCAAGACACTTTACAATAGAGCATAAAGCTCTTCATTTTATGGATACACATATTCAAAGATACATATATGCATATATAAAAATACACATATACATATTTATATACAAATAAATACATCCAACACCCAACATGAATCTATATAGCCAATCACGAATCCCTCCATCATGGCTCAAGAAAAAACCTTCTGTTAAAGCTATGGTCTACGATTTGGAAGCTTTGTACATATTAATAACACCGTTTATAAGGCTGTTATGGTCCTATGGTCCTATCTACACAGTATAAAGACCAAAAAGAATGAAAAAAATCCATTCAGTATATCCGCTGAAAAGCTGCATACTAGCTGACCAATCAAGCCTAAGAACCTGCAACTATTAATTGGTCCGTGAGTTAGTCCATGAGTCCATCCAATCCTCGTCTCCCTCACTATGCAGTACGCAGCATCGTGCCCATGGTCCCGCCTCCTCCCCTCTACCTCCGGTGGGCAGCTAGTAGCGTTAGCTACTGAACTATCATGGAGCCGGAAAAGCCTGGCGCCGAACCCGGGAATCCGCCTCCCTCTCCCAAGACAGTCTGGCTGCAGACCACCCTTCTCCTCTCCCCTCTCCCTCGTCTCCCTCACTACGCAGTACACAGCATCTTGCCCATGGTCCCGCCTCCTCCCCTCTACCTCCGGTCAGCAGCTAGCAGCGTTAGCTACTGAACTATCATGGAGCCGGGAAAGCCTAGCGCCGAACCCGGGAATCCGCCTCCCTCTCCCGGGGGCCCAACGGAGCTCTGCCCGCGGGTGGAGGCCTGTTAGCGGGCTAACGGCTAACGAATGGCCTCAGTCGGCCGTCAGACCTTCAGCATCGGCCGTTTCGCCCCTGGTTGATCAGGTAATGGCTTTGTTTACTACAGTGGGAGATGTCTGCTGAATAACTCTGGTTAGTTTGTGCCTGTACGGGCTAATAAGTTGTAGGGGAGCGGGTTAGCCTGTTAGCCGCTAATCGTTAGCACTGTAAGCTGAGCTGGGGAGGACAGGCTGAGAAAGATTAATCCTCCCCCACACTCGGCTCTGCTCTGGCGGCGCCAAACCCGCATTGCCGCCGGTCCAGTTGAAATGGCTACTGCTGTGTGTTATAAGGGAGATGTCTGTCGTGTTTGATACTTTCAGTTGAGCTGAGCTGTTTTTGATTGAGTTTGCTGCTGATATATTGTGCTAGTCGCTCGTAGCTCTGCCGGAGGGGGCTTATATGAGCCGACACGAGCTGGGGGCGGGATCTTGGAACACGGAGGGGAGAGGTGAGGGAAGGAGGGGCAGGCTGCGGTTTCAAATCGTAGACCACAGCTTTAAGCAGCAGGAAATCTTGAATGTGGATCCCAGTCTCATGATGAACAGCAAATCCACACGATGCTGTGTTGGGTGTGAGGGCGAAGGAAGGGAGGTAAGAGGAGACAAGTGGACTAAAGTAAGAACTGAAGTTAGGGACAGATCCATGAACCATAAACCTGTCGTCTGATTTATTAGATGTTAGCCTCTTGAGATGCTACATCTCATTTCCAGGAGGGTCCTCATGTCTGTATTCGGGCGTCCCGATACAACTTTTTCCCCTCCGATATGATACTGATATTGCAGCCTTGAGCATAGGCTGTAACAATCACCATGTTTTACTTAAACATAAGCAGAGTCTACAACTGAATTAAATAAATAAAAAATAAATTAGAATGGACTACTTGTATCAGAGTGCTTCTATTGGAGATTTTAATTGCAAGGAGATACAATCTTAAATTTGTTTTTTTGCCGATATCCGACCGATACCCGATATCAATATTGGAACGGGAAATCCCTAGTCTGTATGATTTTGGTGATAAGTTTAGAGAAGTATGTTCAATAAAAGTCATACTGAAAATAAGAATTTATGGTAGTGACGAAATCATGGGTGCCCAGACCACAAGTGCATCCCAACCATATTTGTCTCCGTTAAGTATAAATGTGTTAAAGGCCTCTTGAGATGTGACATCCCATTTTCAAGAGGGACCTCATGACTATGTGGTGATAAAGAAAGTTACTATAGATGAATCAACCGTGGATAGGGAGATCATGCTAATATCTACATTAACAGCTATAATGATAATGAACTGGAATGTTTCTAATGAAACGGCCAAATATGTGTCATGTTTGTAATTGTAGTTTTGAGGCTCCGTGACTCCACAGTAGCAGGCAGTCTACACCAAGGATCCCAGACCACCTACAAGACAAGAGCCAACAGATGTATTTACACCTGATTTTTGTCTCAATGAACTTGCAAAAATTGCTTTACTTTACCAGTATGCAAGTGTCAAACAAAAACATAAAAAGACAGCTGCTCTAAAATGTGTGATTAAATGTGAATAATATTGAATTAACCTTCAAGAGTTGATTTAATTAATCACAATTAAATATTGAATCAAAATATTGAACATTTTCAGTACCATCTCAATAGTAGTATAACAATCACTAAAATGGCTTTGTGCTGTTATGCTACGGTCACACCAGCCACGAATTCGCAAAGACGCACGTTGAGATTACATACAAAGTCAATGCAAAGACGCGTTTGGACGCAGATTCACCCCGGGCGGCGTGTTGGACGTGTTTGGCGCGGCGCGTATGTAGCATCCGGCGCGTTTAGGGCATCAAACACCTCTACACTCGAGTTGAAAATATTGAACTTTCGACACAAATTCGCTGACGCTGTGCCGCAGCAGCCAATCAGCGATGACAATCCCCCCCCAACGTCATTGATTTGATGAGGTGTGACACTCCGGCCACCTGCTTCGGCTCAAACCCCTCTGAAAGATGGAGGAGAGGTTGATCTGTGCTGTTTGCCATCATCAAGAGCTATACGATTTGACGTGTGTCGCCCCTCAGCTTGTCAAAAAGGTCCAGCGTCCAGCCTCGGGCGTTACGCGTGGCGCGTCACAGGCACTCCGCGGGTTTAGATCGCCAATTTGCGTGCGGTGTGGCCGTAGCATTAGTTTTAACCCCACAAATGAACTCACTGACTTTTTTTTAACCTCCACCAAGGAGGTTATGTTATTGCCGACATCTGTTTATTTTTGTTTTCTGTTTTTCTCTCTGTTAGCAATATAACCCAAAACTTGTTGAATGGATTTTGATGAAATTTTTAGGAAATGTCTGGATTAGGAGATGGAACAAATGATTAGATTTTGGGAGGGATCCGGATCAGCGTCTGGTTCCGACATGCTGAAAAATGTGATTTTCTTGAATAACTACTGAACTTAAATAGATATCTTTATGAATCCTGTTGCTAATGTTATATTTTCATGGTTGAGGAATCTAAATATTTAGATGAAATAAAGGTAGGACTAATATTTATGGTGAAAATCACAATATGGGTGAGGACTGAGTGCTTTTCTAGTTTAAAATGACTTTGTCAGATTTCATTTTTATTTGTATTTTTGTACCTCCACATTAAACGGGGATCCACATCTGACTTTTTGCTCATGTTTTATTTCTTATTTATAGTCATATTTGAATTCAGAGCCCTCTTACTTCAGTGGTCGGGTTTTAATGGTTGTCAGAAATCAAAAAAACACAAACACACACGTGTGGCAGCTGCTCGGTGTGTGTGGCCGTGCGCGTGTGCCGACTATTTTGGCTCTCCAGCGAGGGTTTCCAGATAAACACTGGTGGCAGCTGCTGCCATAGCAACACCATTGTGCGCCCTCCTCCCCATCCCTCTCTCTCCCCTCCCCGACCACTCCCCCTCCCATCTCCCCCGCCCTCCCTCTCCCTCTGGCTGGCTCGCCCCTCCACACACTCAGTCAGAGCGCGAGGAGCAGAGAGGAGGAGAGGTCGGCTCGCTCCGCTTCACTCCAGGAGGCAGAAAAGAGACGAAGTGAATCAAAATAAAGGAGAAGAAGGAGGAATTAACCGCAGGGGGGAACTGTTTGTTTTTTTTGAGTGGGGGGACAAAATGAGCGAGGACAACCACTCCCACTTCAGACTGGACCCCAGTGACCGCCTCAACGGGCTGGGACAGAGGAGAAAGAGACCCAAGAAGGTAAAGGAACAGATGGAGGCACATGGATGGAGCAGGGAGGGAGCAGGTGGAGAGCAGAGCAGTGCTTGTCATCTTTTATTTCTTTTTATTTATTTCTCTTAAGCTTCATGACTCCTGCTGGTTGGGTTTGATTTCCCACTCAATCTCCTTCCTTACTCCTGGATTAGGGCTGGGCAATATGGAGCTAAAATCATAGCATTGTATTTTTTTTAGCTTAAGGGCAAAACACAAAAACAAGTTAATATTCTTCCTGTAATGAAACAAGAAATGGTTGACAAAGTTATTGACTTCAATTTGTTCCTCAAAAAAATAAATTTAAACAATTTCAAAGCCTGATTGATGCTATTTAAACGAAACATAATAAGTTAATAAATGCCAAATTTTTTTAAGATATTTTTTGTTTGTAAGTGTCAAAAATTCAGATTAATGCCTGACTACTCTTTAAATTGCAGAGGTAGGTTGACAAGTTTTGGTAAAATAGCAGGAAATAGTGAGGAGCAAAGGTTTGTTCAACCACATTTCTGATCATAATTAATTAATCAGTATATGTATTGTTACGAGGGATTCTCTCTACACGCTGTCAAAATGTCACAAATCTTTGGCAGTACTTCTGGATATTGCCATTGCCCAAATTTCCTTTGCTCTCAGCCTCATCAGTGTATCCACCATATATGCCAGTTATCCCTTTAAAAGTTGTCAGGAAGCTTTGGCATGTCCCATATGCCATTTGGCAGGAGGCATGGTACACCCTGGAAAAGGTACCAGCCAATCACATGACTGACACATAAATACAGACAACCATTCATGCATTTTTAAACCCGAGGGCATTTTAAAGCCACCAGTTAACCTAATAAGTATGTTTTTTGGTATTTGGAGGAAAACAAAGTGCCAGAAAAAACCTGAATGCACAGGGAGAACATTTAAAGTCTGTACAGAAAGACCCTGACCAGAGAGTGGACTCACAAACCTTCTCGTCCATGTGTATGGTCCAGTCCATCCTGCATAACCTCTCTGATCTCAAGAGAATGGCAAATTCATGACATAGCTTTAAAGATGCCACCTGCCTGATGCTGATTTACTCTCTGCATCAACATTATCAACTCTATTTTTTGCTGTCTTTTGACATTCTGGAGGCTCTGAGCTCTTGTTTGCCTGTTTTTGGTAATCCTGCTCAGTGGGTTGGAGAGTTGTCACGTATTTCCAGCACACCAGCGTAGGGATGCACTGGTGACACGCTCCAGAGATGGATTGAGGTGCAGGTCTGCGCAGTGCGTGGTGGCTGTTTTGAAATTAGGTTGTCAACACTGAACTTCATTATTGGTTACATGAAGTACTGAAATTTTTTGATCTCCACTCATGTTCCTAACTAAAGGATAGTGAGCACAGTCTTGCTGTACACATAAGTTGTCAACTTTTGGAAAAATGGGCTGAACTTGATCATCTTTGCAGTTTGTGCTACTCACTCCTCAGCAACTCACTGACTTTCTGGGATATCGTGTTTTCTACCAGTGTGATCCTTCCTCAACGTGTGCAAGAGGCACCGCTCTGCACTGCTTTGGTGGAGATACACGATAACTCTGTCAGTAGTTTGAGCGCCTTAAGCATCAGTCTTGGCCAAGCAGATAGTCCCAAACAGGAAGTTAGTTGTCAATTGTCATGTCATGTTGTAAATCTTAAATAATAACCATGTCCAGATTGTGCAGAAAAACTGCTAACCAACCACAGACAGGCTAGACAACTTAACTTACTATTGTATATTGTTGTCAGTATTGACAGGTGAGCTTGTGATCTGACTTCTCTACTCTTCTTTGCTCTAAAAATGAACCCAGTAGGTGAGGCATGTGCCACCAGAAAGACTAAAACCATGGCACAGATGTGGAGTTTGAGTTAATTGAAACCACTTTTCCAAATATTGTCAGATAATTTTGCCATTTACTGAATTCATGTTATGCTGTGAACAATAACTCTATACTGGACACCTGTAAACAATCTTTTATTGATCTTTAGAGCCTGGCACCTGCCTTTTTGAACACTTACCCAATATTGCACTGCTGCATGATCAGGAGACGATAGAATAAAAGTCATTTTAATGCAACATATACTATACTTTAGTAGCTATAGCAGTCGTGCACCGTATCTTGATTAAAAATGTCGATAACTATCTTAAAACCCGGATATATTGCCCAGCCCTACCCTGGAGTAAAGCCTGAGGGAGCGCTCCATCTCTGCTGAGTCCACCTTTTCCCCTCGATGATGGATTACTCCTCCTCTGCTCCCTCTGCTCTCCCTCTGTTTTCTCCTCTCCTCCCTCAGCTCCTTCTCTGTTTCCTCTCCATGTGTGTGTATCACAGCAGCCTCCTCTGTGTGTTGTTATTGTTTTCCACGCCTGAATGTTGGCCGTAGTAAGAGGCGGCTGCTCTCGCACGCTGACAGGGTGGGTCCCTGCTCTGCTCTGCTCCGCTCTGCTCTTTGTTGTTATGGACGCTGGTGTCATGGACGCACTCTGATATCAGGAGGCTTTTGTGATTGTAGTTTCATGCTGAGTCTTAGTTTATTATTTTTAGACATTCATAGAAGAATTTTGCTGTTTTGTTTTTGTCAACATCCATCATGAGCATAAACACGCCCGTCAATCTCAGGGCTCTATTAAAGGCACAGATTTGCTTTTTGGGAACATTCTGATCCATCTACATTGTTGTTTTTTATTACTTTATAAGACAGACTCAACCAACAGACATGAACACTCACCAGTGTAATACACACTGATGAAAAAAGACAATGGGTGCGTTTCATACATGTCCTAAAAAAGTCCCCAGCTGCCAGGCGAACAGCAAAAAAAAAAGCTACTCCTCTTCACAAAACAATCCTTGGTGATAAACGAACCAATGAGCTGTCATTATCATTCGATACCATTATTCAACCAAGCTTTCACCATTGCATTAACCTATATTAGTGATTTTTTTCATATTTTTATGACTTGAGTGTCCACCCTGTTGAGCTCAACAACCATAATGGTGGAAGAAGCAAAACTCTGAAGCATGTTGATGAAGCAGTGGGTGGATTAAAGATGGCTTTGTTCATTTTTCAGCCAGCTTATGCCCATTGTTCAACAACATCATGATTAGAAAAGGAAAAATCGCTCATGTCAACGATGAGACTAGAGAGAAAATCAAGTGAAACTAAGTTCAGATTTCTGTGCAACAAAAACAAAAACAAAAGCCTTAAGCACCAACTTGTAATTTCTTGGCACCTTTTATTAGGGATGTACATTATTCTCGAAACAGAGGCGGCTTCAGCAGATAACTGAAACGGTGATTATCAGGATTGAAAGATATGACTGTTTTTTTCAAATATTTTTGTCATACAAATTGGCTATGAATACCTCATATATTGCCTCTAATAGTATCAGAATGTACAAGTGTTCCACAATGCTTTAGCACATAGTTATTGAATGTCTACTTGTATGTTTCAAACTATGAAAGAATGAAAGAATGAAATGTTTTCTTGCTTTATATCTATTTATAACACAAACATACCTTCACCATGCACTGAACAGGTTGGTGTAGACCTTGAGCTCTTTAGCCCCAGTCACACATCCCCGTTTCTCATGGCGATTGTGCACAACTGCACACGATTGACAAGGCTGGTTTGATCGGCATGATATGAAAAGAAATGACACCCCACTGTCAGTAATGCTTCTACAGCGTTTTGGAGGCATTTGTCCCACTTCAATTAGGTCAATATAACGATACGACGAGGGTTCCATGAATGTCCATCTCGCTGACACAACATCAGCTCCGTTTGAGCCCAGTTTGTGTCACGTAAGCCCTGATCGAGCCCTGTATCTTGCATTTTTGTGATGTTCACTTCCCGTACAAGATACATAAGAACAACGCTGTGAAATCACCTTGAACAGGACACAGTCACAACCAAATACATCCTTGTCAGTTGTCCTCATAAAGCTTTCAGGATTGAGCCACGATCATCCCGATTGAGCCTCGTACATGCCACGTTTCTATCGTTCGCCTTTGGACTGCATTTGGCTTTCTCCCAGCTATACTGAGAGCACAGACCGTTTTGAACACTTAAAAAAAATTGGGACCCTTCCCCGTTCTCCGGCATTCATCCACAACTATACAAACACTGATCCAGATCAAGTAGCACATGCACAGCGACCAAAGGACATTTCATCAGGATTATGATAATTGTGCACAATGGCCATGAGAAACGGAAATGTGTGACTTGGGCTTTAACAAAAATCTCATTATTAAGGATATGAGATTTTATCAATATTAGCATTAGCAGATATTGCTAACACCTTAAACGTTGAATATCAGTACCTGTCTATATTGACATTTTTGCTGATATGTACTGCTAATACTTTGTCTATCTATATATCTGCAATAATATTGGCAAAGTACACAAATGTAAAATATATCCTCACCTCTACATCATTTTATAGGTACACTTTGAATAGATACACAAAAAACTCTCACTTATGAGCAACAAGTTCATTTTTGTAATGTAAAAAACAAAAAAACATCTGAATCTGCAAAAATGAATGTGGAAAATCTGCATTTTGAATATTGTCAAATGTTGACGAATATACAATATCGTGCATCCCTAATTATTTACAGTGTTAGTATTGGCAAAAAATACTTTTCAGCATTGAATAGTGTTTATATTGAAAATTATGACTGTGTGAGTTAAAATGATGTGTATATGGAGATGATACAAACTTTTTAAACTGAAAATAAATTGTGTTACATCATCTATTGACTTGAGGAGTGATAAAGAAGACGGATGGATGGATGGATGGGTGACTTTGACCACAGATGTAAATTAGCCTTGTAGCTCACTGATCTTGGTAAACATCCAGATGCTTTCACCTGCAGGGACAAACCTTCTGGTTGAAGGAACAAGACGGAGGAGTTTTGATTTGTGATTGTTTTTCTGTGCTGTATCTCATGTTCATCCTGTGATGACTCTGGATGAGCACCATCATGCTTCAGTCTGGATCTCTTCTGCTGTGCTGTTTCTCTGGTTCCCTGTTTTCTTGATTTCTTCCTCCATGTTTCGCTCATACATGTCAGAGTCCTGCTGCTCCCTCAGGCTGCTCAGCACACAGATCCAGATCCAGACCTTATTGCATTTCAGTGGACTTTGTTTGTGGTTGTTTGAGGGAGTTGATCCTTACAAAAGGAGACAGCTCTGCCTGTTCGTCCATATCAGCATCTTTTTTTTAACCAAAAGCAGGGATTCAGGGACGTCCATCAACCTGGTTTTTCATGTTTGGATTAACTGCTGTCGTGCTGAGTTGGTTGTCAGTCTTTGAGACGTTCTCTGCTTCAGTTAATAACTGGATAGATGTGACAACAGAAATTTATAAGATGGCTAATTTAAAACTGGACAAATTTAAATTACATAGGGCAGAGTGGGTACAATATGTTAAGCCTCTGAGATCTGATATTATGATCTTTGTATAGTGAGTAGCGTTGGATTTAGCCATTTTTGACCATATTCCCTCTCTCCTCTGCTATTTAATACATGATTATTGCAAATGGTTTACAGTCTTCACCCATATTGTGATTTTCACTATAAATATTAGTCTTACCTTTATTTTATTTAAATATTTACATTCATTGACCATGAAAGCATACCATTAGGAATTGGATTCATAATGATATCTATTTTAGTTCAGTAGTTATTCACAAAAATCACATTTTTTGTCATGGCGGTTTTACCCAGATCTGGATCACTCCGAAAGTCTAGTCATTTGTTCCTTGTAACATTTCCCCCAAAAATATCATCATAATCCGTCCATAACTTTTTGAGTTATGTTGCTAACGGAGAAACAAGCAAAGATACAAACATGCAAACAAAAAACAAACATGGCCCTTTTCCACTAGCACGCCTTGGCCCTACTCTGCTCGATTTGCAGCGTGTTTCCACTAGCCTGGTACCTCCTAAAACAAGCTAGCTTTAGTACCTACTCCACCCTTTTTCCAAGCGAGCTGAGTCGATACTGAAAGATGACGTCACCGACTGCCGGCTACTGATTGGTCAGACAATGTCGTCATTGATGAGTCATGAGCACGATGACCTAGCATGCTAGCGGTAGCTACCATTAGCTTACCATCATACGTCTTTTCTTTGCAGCTCGATTGCTCTCGTCCTCTGTTCCATTCTGTTGTATAGCTTCCGAAACTCTCCTGTGCCGCTCAAGGGGTATTTCTTCTTGCCACCTGCAGCCTTCTTCTGCTTTCCTTTTTTACTCGGTTTGTGACAAAAAGCCACAGATTGTTGTGTCACACTCAAATTGACGTGACTGCAGAGCCGCCCTCTGTTTACAGCGACACTGCACCCAGTTGGGCAGGCGACTGGGGCCAATGGAAAAGCAGCACAAGGCGAGTAGAGTAGAGCCGGGTAGAGTCGAGCAGAGTAGAGTAGGGTTAGTGGAAAAGGGCCATAACATATGCCGGCAATAACATAACCTCCTTGGCAGAGGTAAAAATGCCCAGAAGGATGCATCTCAGCAAAGACCTAGAACTTGTTTTAACATACATGAAGAAATGTTGGAATGCTTGATTATATACAGTCATGGAAAAAATTATTAGACCACCCTTGTTTTCTTCAATTTCTTGTTCATTCTAATATCTGGTACCACTAAACGTATAATACAATGAACACAACAAAAAATGCAGCTGGTCACATAATACTTTATGTCCTATTTGACATTCTTAAGCTTAATTGATTCCCAGGGTATATAAGAGGCCATTTCATGTCACAAGCAGCACTGCACATGCAAAGGCCTAGAGTGGTTTCCTGCTTACATTCAAGCCGTAGCACAACTCAGAAGTTGTCAGCTCTCACATAATGCCTAAAACAAAAGAATTATGTGAAGCCACAAAGGCAGCCATCTTGGCACTGCTGGAAATTGGCATGAGTGAGAGACAGGTAGCGAAAAAACTGAAGATCTCCAAGACAGCCGTTCATTACAACAAAAAAAAAAACAAGCTGAACATGGCACTACCAAATTGCTACCTGGCCGTGGCAGGAAACGTCTTTCTACCCCACGAGATGACCGTGCACTCATCCGTTCCTGTGTCAGGGACCTTAAAAATGAGTGGGCACTGTCGAGAAATGTGACTTGTTCAGCAAGGACAGTTCGAACTGACTTGTTGAAGCTGGTTTGAAGTCACACAGAGCACGCAAGAAGCCCTTCATCAATGAAAGGCAGAGGAAGGCCCGGTTACTCTTTGCTCGAGACCACAAGGATTGGACTGTTGATGATTGGGCTAAGGTTCTCTTCAGTGATGAATCCAATTTTGAATTGATGCCCACTCCAGCCAACTTACTGGTTAGGAGGAAGCCTGGAGAAGCTTACAACCCAGACTGTCTTGCCCCTACAGTAAAACATGGGGGTGGATCAGTCATGATCTGGGGTTGTTTCAGTCTGAGTGGAACAGGGCAAATGCAATTGTGTGAAGGCCAAATGAACCAGGTCATGTACAGGACTACCCTTGAAAACAGTCTTCTTCCATCAGCTGGAAAACTCTTTCCTGCCTCGAATGACTGGATTTTCCAACAAGATAATGCCCCTTGCCACACGGCAAGGTCAGTTAAAGCCTGGATGGAGAACCACAACATTCGCACCATGCCTTGGCCTGCTCAATCACCAGATCTTAATCCAATTGAAAACCTGTGGAAAATCATCAAACTCAAAATGGAGAACCACAAGCCCAAAAACAAAGAAAATTTGTTTGAATTTGTCCAACAGGAATGGGCTGCTGTGACAGCAGAACAATGTCAGAAGCTGGTGGAGAGCATGCCAAGACGCATGGCTGCAGTCATCAAAAACAATGGTTATGCAATCAAGTATTAACTCTTGTGTGTATCATGTGTTTAAAGCAAACAGAAAAGAAAACATGGAATGCTTAAAAGTAGTGTTTTTGGTGGTACAATGCCATAGCTATTGATGTAAGAATTTAAGTAATTTTGGTTATTATCAAGAAAACCATGGAAAATGAATAGTTCTTAGTTCTTAAATTAAACTCTCATGAGCTATTTTTGTTGTTATCATTATAATTGTCCAAACAAATGTACCTTTAGTTGAGCCAGGCATTAAAATTCACAAGAAATTGAAGAAATGTTGGAATGCTTGATTATATACAATGTTGGTAAAATCTACCATTTCATTTTCTGACCTGTAAATGTAAGGACTGCATGAATGGACAATGAAAAACTACATTTAAAATAAAAATAAATAAAATGTTCTCAGCTCATAGTGGCCCTGAAAAATCAGAGAAGCAGCTAAGAGACGAAATTAACTAATAAACATGAAACATGCTAATTTACATGAGTAATGACCCCCTATCTCCCCCCAAAATTAGACAAAATGATAGAAAACAAAACACAGCCCACATTAGCATGTAGCTACGCCTCCATCCATACAGCACAGTCCCGCTGGTGCCAGAGGGCGTGTCTGCCTCTCTAATGGGCTGAGAAAACATCAAGAAGCAGCTCGTCAAAACGAAACCCCAGGATACAGCCATGTTAACGAGCTCTCAATGCCAGCACAGCGTTGATAATTATAGGAAATATATAAATATACAAGAAAGGCATAAAACACATACTGATTGGAAAGATGGTTGTGGTCTACTCTCACTGGCCACTTTATTGGGTACACCTTGCCTTTATTCTGTCTTAATTCATCATTTTGTCAGAGATTAAACAAGGTGCTGGAGTCATTCCTCGGATGTTGGTCCACATCTCCATTATAGCGTCTCAGCTGCTACAGATTTGTCACCCCCTCCACCTCCCAAAGGTCCTAAATTGGATTGAGATCTGATGACTGTGGAGGCCCCTGGGGACAGCTAACTCATTGTCATGTCAAAGAAACCAGTTTAGGGGAAAAATGGATGGACATGGTCAGCAAATATGCTCAGGTGGGCTGTGGGGTTTAAACCATGCTTAGATAATACAAACGGGTACAAAGTGTGGGATGAAAATGTCGCCTACTCCATCACACAACCAGCAGCAGCCTGAACTGTTGGTATAAGGCAGGATGGATCCATGTTTTCATGACTGTCACACCAAATTCTGAGCATACCATCTGAATGTGGCAGCAGAAATCCAGACTATTGATTAGATTCATCTTGTCTTCTTAGGAATACAAATGTTTTATTGTTCTATTAAGGCAAAAGGTTTGGTACCTTGACATGTTTCAACGTTATTCTGCCATCTTCTTCAGAAACTGTCATCCTGACAGCTTGTTGTGTGTTTGGAAATGTGCATTCCTTGCTTATAGTAAGAGATAATTTGAGCCTCTGTTAGGCAATTTTGCACACAGAACTGCAGCTCACTGGATATCTTCTCTTTTACAGACCATTCTCTGTAACCTAAGAGAAATCCCATTTATTTTTGCAGGACCAGCCCATCTTGCACCAACAATCATGCCACATTCAGTCTCATTAATTTCCTTTCTTCTCTCCATTCTGGTGCTTTGTTTGAGCTGCAGCAGTTCATCTTGACCATGTCTGCATGCCTGAATGCACTGAGTTGCTGGCATGTTATTGGTTGATCGGCTGCTTGTGTTAAGGCAAATTGTAACCTGAACTATTTACTCCATATCTCTCAAGGAGTCTTTACATTTCCTGCTGCATTAGACATTAAGTTGCTTGTTTCTGGACCTACCTTCTCAGTCTGGCTTTTGGCTGATTAAATTTATTAATATGATTTAATTTTAATTATTTATTTCAATCCTCTTTATATCTATTATTTCTCCATTTCAGTAGAGATTTACAGTTCAGATGTTTATTCTCTATTATCCTGCTTTAATAGATTATATTACGTGTCATGTTTGGCGATCTCATCTTACTTTATTATTTAAAATTTAATTTAATAATTTTTTTATTCTCCCCATAGTGTCTTTTCTGATTTCTTATCATGATTTTTTGTTTTCATAGTCATAGCTCCTGTGTTTCCTCTTTCTTAAATCAAGATGGCATTTCCTCCGCCCTGCTTTCTGTTTTCTGTTAAAATCTCCTCCTAATGTCTCTGTCTGTGTGTGTGTGTTGGGGAGGGTGGGGTCTTGCATTTTCATTGCATTAAATGTTCTACTTTTTATTTATTTGTTTTGTTCTATTTCTTTTATTTTTATGACTCCGAATGAGAAGTGCTGTCCAAATAAAGTTTGACTGATTGACAGGTTGCCACGCCCAAATGCGTGCCCCTCTGAGTCCTGCAGCATTTCTTTTGAACCAGGGGCTGCAAACCAAACGTCCCTGCTGCCCCTCTGTACCTGTGCTGCATCATTTCCCACAGCAGAGCACGAGCACAATAGAGAGAGAGGCTGAAATGATGCAGGTGTGCGGCGCAGTATTGCTGAATCTACAGATTAAATTGTTGTTGAAGCAGAGGCGAGGCTTTTGGCAGCAGGGGGCCATTCAGAATCAATGCATGAATTATTGATACGCTTCCTCCCCCCATGCCTGCGCTCACAGAGACACACACCCTCTTGGTGACCTATGGGAGCTGATCGCTGCTGTGTGCTGAGTGTGAGGTGTTTTAAACGTCCTCCATGTTGAACAGCTGATGTTTGCAGCTGGAGAAAGTGTTTTTATTACAGCGCGTTCTTGGCTCTTGGACGGTCGCTCTAAGCTTTTTAATCTTCCCCCGCCTCAATTAAAACTCCCCCCTCTCACTGATCCAGAGCAGGCTTTGGGCTCAGCTCGCTGTATCCATACTGCTTGTTGGTATGTGCAGTATAGCTCCTGTGGTGATGATGAAGAGGCAGGTTGTATTTTCTGATGAGCTCAGGAGGGTTTCAGGTTCGTGATGTTCTGTCCCTCATGAGAGGACGGGCTATGGAGTCAGATCTGATCGGTGTTTGGTTTCTGCAGAGGGGATCTGAAATCCCTGCTTGGTTTTGGTGACTCAGCCTTTACTAATCGAATCCAATCACAAAGAGAAATTATCAGGATATTTTGTGTTTCCTTCTTCTTTCTGGTATTGAAATGCATCTTTTCAGGAAGGATGGCTTCACTCCAGACAATTCTTAAATCTTAATAGAGTTTAAAATGTGGGAGACAATTTCACTGACACAAGATTTCATAAAAGGGGATTTGTGACTTCAGAAGAAAAAGAAATACCAGGAATGATCAATATAAACGATTTTAACGAGTTCGCACCTACGTGTTTGTTCTGGACCCCGTGAGCTCTGATCACCCTTTTTGGAAAGTTCAGTATGTTTGGTTTGGTGTGAAAACTCACATGAACCTTGGTGAGGACAAAAGACCTAAACTCTGGGTCTGGGTTTGAAGTGGACCAGAGTTTGGTTTGTGCTTGATGTGAAAGCCTTCCAATGCAAGAGCCAAACCAAGATAGGAGGATGAATTTGGCTGATTAACAGGCCAACGTCTACAATTTCAAGTGTGACAGGTTTACACAATGTTTCTCTTCAGAGTGCCAGCAATACTTGCATTGGCTGATGTTTGCCTTACGAACTGTGATATTTTGACCAAATAATTGGTAAATATCCTATATATTGACTGTAATACAAGCAAAATGTACAATTATACCATGATGGTTTCTCATCGTCACTCAATGTCCACTTTATCAATCAAATATATAGTTTAATAAAGAATAAAATGTTTTTCTTGCTCCACATCTGTTTCTAAGAAAAATGGTCTGTAAACATGAAGAAAAGGGTCATTTATATTTAAGTAAAAACTTTGTGCTCTTGATATTTCCAAACTCAAATCAATATCAGCACTGATGTTTTGTACCAAGAGCACAAGATCTCTTCTCAAATATAATTGACCTGTTTCTTTATATGTTTTAGTAATCAAAATAAAATTCAGTAAAGGATAACATGCGGTTTTTCTTGCTCCACATCTGTTTCTAACACCGATGGACTGTAACCATAAAGGAAAGAGTTGGTTATATTGAGGTAGAGACTTTGTAATTGACACAAAACATCTGTGATGTTGGCGCTTATGAGGTTAAATATTAGCACATCTCATATCTGGAAAAATTCAATAATGTGCATCCCTAGCTTAAGTGCAGCTTTTTTTTTTTATCAAATCACTTAAAATACCCCCCTGCTCCTTCCAGGCTAAAAATGATGTTACTACTCAAAGCCCACAGTGCTGCAGTGTGGCAGGATCGAGGACTGGTGCTATTTTTCCAACAAATTTTACACATCATATTTTACACAAAAAAGAAACTTCACTCCTGAACTGGATCAAGCCTGCTGAATTTGGTGGGAAGAGAGACCTTGAACTAAAAACCTGATGATGCAGTGAAGAGGGAAGAATCCTTCGTATTCACAGTCATGCCAACTGTCTTAAATGACAGTTAAAGACACATTGTCACCGTTTGAGCAGTAAAATCAGTCTGTTCATCTGCAATACAATACAATTCTTCGAATTACGAAGGGAAACTGGACTCAGCACCAAATCATTACCCCCACATTTTAAAAAGGATGAAACTAATAGTAAGTAGATTCTAATGTCCTGACTCTGGCAGCACATCTTAAAACTCATTGGCAGCAGAGTAATGCAAAAGCATCGAGACACTGGCAACAGATTTAGAAAATTATTTGGCGTTAAGAAGGAAACATGTATGAAGTTGAGAGAAACAGAGCCAAAGGATGTAGAAATGTTAGCAGCTTTTGTACAAAGATAATTAAACATTGCTATGGCGTCTGATTATTTAGCAGCATTTTGTAAATTTGGCCGTGGGAAATAAAAATGAACTAAATCCATGGGAATACTAGAAAGCACTCGGAGAGCGTAGACCTCCGCCAGCGCCACAGTCCTCAGCCATTTTGTCATTTTGACCATAAATATTACTCCTACCGTTATTTCACCTAAATATTTAGATTTCTTGACCATGAAAACTTACCATTAGCCATTGGATTCATAATGATATCTATTTTAGTTCAGTAGTTATTCACAGAAATCACATTTTTCACCATGGCGGCCAGACGCTGATCCAGATCAACACCAAAATGGAATCAGTTCTTCCTTTGCCCATGCTGAACATTTCCTGAAAATTTCATCTAAATCCATCCATTATTTTTTGAGTTATTTTGTTCACAGACAGACGGACGGACGGACAAACTCTCGCGAAAACATAACCTCCTTGGCGGAGGTAAAAATAACAGTAAATGTCCTGTAAAGATTATCAGTTGGTGTTAGTATAGTGTTAGTTCTGATTATAGGTTATGAGGTTATCTCTGGTGAAATAATTTTTTCTTTAATTCCTCTTACCGTACATCTTTTTTAGTATCATGCACGAAGAAAAAACCCTACTATTAAACTGAACCAAACAGACTTCAGCAGCTTTAGTGAATGTTTTGAAGTCTGTCCTTGACGACTTTTACTACCACACGTTTTCATTGATAACTATCAAGCACTGACTCTAAATCTGAACCTTTTCTTATTTCCACAAGTGCAGTTCTTATGCAATCGAGATAAAGTCGAAGAAACAGTCTGATTTGAATGATCAGTCCCTACAGATGAATGTTAGCTCATCCAGGATGTTTGGATTTGACAGCAGGTCTCATTAAAGTCTGATCCTCCGAACTCTTTGATTAAATTCACATCAAACCCGCTCTCAGATGATGGTCTATAATAAGCCCATGACTCAGATCACATCAGTCGGTTAATACAGGACAATTTCCTCTGCTGTCTACACCGGAGACCCTCCACCTACTAAGACGGGCAAGCTGTCAAAATACAAACCTTGAACAGCTCAGACGGAGAGAAGCAGACCTCCTGAGGGGACGTTTGGAAATTCTATTCTCACATTTATGACTCAAAAATAACTTTTATTGAATTTTCTGCAGTTTTCACTCACACAAACAGATGGAGATTCCTCTCTATTCTGAAGTATAAATAGAGGTCCTCATATGAATCAGTGGGTTTTTCCAAGGAAAGACCCTCAGTGTTCCTAAGACAGTGAACACATATAAAAACAGCAGAATCATTATTTAGTTTTTCTTAATGCTTAGTCATAAGTTGTTAGTGTCTGTACAGCCAATGAAGTCGAATAAACTAACAAAAATGCTAACAAAGACAGATTTCTTAATCATTTAAATAATTTCTTCGATGCATCTTTACATGTATATCTTACTGTATTCATCTTATCTTCTGACACATAAAACACTGATATGTAGTTAATTATGTGACATTTATGGCCCTTTTCCACTAGCACGCCTTGACCCTGCTCTACTCGGCTCTACTCGATTTGCAGCGTGTTTCCACTAGCCTGGTACCACCTAAAACAAGCTAGTTTTAGTACCTACTCCGCTCTGGTTCCAGGTGAGCAGAGTCGATACTATAAGATGACGTCACCGACTGCCGGCTACTGATTGGTCAGACAATGTCGTCATTGATGAGTCATGAGCACGATGACCTAGCAATCTAGCGGTAGCTACCATTAGCTTACCCTCATACGTCTTTTCTTTGCAGCTCTATTGCTCTCGTCCTCGGCTTCATTCTGTTGTATAGCTTCCAAAACTCTCCTGTGCTTCTCAAGGGGTATTTCTTCTTGCCACCTGCAGCCTTCTTCTGCTTTCCTTTTTACTTGGTTTGTGACAAAAAGCCACAGATTGTTGTGTCTCGCTAAAACTGACATCACCGCATGGGCAGGCGACTGGGGCTAATGGAAAAGCAGCACAAGGCGAGTAGAGTAGAGCCGGGTAGAGTCGAGCAGAGTGGAGTAGGGCTAATGGAAAAGGGCCATTAGACTGTTGCAGGATAAGATGTCCTGACTGTTATTGTTAACCTCGAAAACAACCATTGAGTTATTTTAAAGAGTAAAATAATGAATAATAGTCGTCCAGTTTTGCTAAAACTGCTGTCATAACAGGCAGCATCCTTCATGAACAGCTATTATTGACAGGCTTGCAGTTGTTTCTTGCTGTTGAAGCCCAGTCAATTTAGTTTGTTAGTGCCACTTTAAAAGAGTGCAGCCTGACCAAAATTAGCAGCAACACAACTCTCATACAGAGCATACTTGATATTCAGATCAGTCAGAGTAAGAAGCTGTTTACACGAGGCCTAGAGTGGTCAAAACCGATGAGTTTTCATTACATTTCGGTTTTGCACATACATGGAAACTTTACGGACTTTGCCCAAATCCAGAAACCTTTGAAACCAGGATCCAGAGTGAAAAGTTTTGAAAGCTTTTTTGTATCTGTCTCCGTTTATGTGTTGTCAGGGAAAGGAAGGTTGCGTGTACAGCAAAGAACAACAACAGCTAATGCTGATTACCGAGTAACATGGGCTGCTTACTGTGATCTGTTTATCATACAAAATGTGGATTTGCTGAGGCAATACTCTGACCAATAGGAATGCAGCCATAAAGTTTGTGTTTTCCTGAAAGTGTTAGTGTGCAGAAGCGTTTTGTCACACTGCTGTTTCACTACGAACCTCCATCGCCAACTGCTGGCCTGCACACCACTGTCTTTCCAGCATTTCAGTTTCTAGTGACAATGTTGTTGTACAAACGAGGCCTAAATCAGGCAAACCTAGCTTCACTGTGAGGTTGGTGTATTTATGTCCAACATGCTTCTTGTTTGATGTTATATCACAGGGTAATAATGTAACCATGCCAGTGTAGGACTGAGCAGGAGGAAGAGTGGGACAATAGGGTTTAGTGTGAATTCAGTGAATGAACGGTTCAATCAGACAATAGACTTATTTTTTGAGCTGATTTTACTCAGCCTTATGATTCATTTCACTGGTTCAGATATTTTGTGAATGTGCTCCTTCTCTGAGTAACACCTTATGTTTCCTTAAATCTCAAGCCTTTGTTTAAACACCTTTGGTTGATTTTTACATGTCTGAACCTCATGTAAAGCTCCTCCAGCGGGATGATCAGATATGGGTGTTGACGTGATTTAATCAGCACTGATCTCAGGTTTAAAGTTTTGGTCTTGTAACTTTTAAAGATAAATGTCTCTGCCACTGCAGGTGGAGACACAGAAAGTCAATTCTAATGCGACGACTTTTATCGACCACTATGGCACAATTACTTCCTGCAGTCCGCTCCAATTCGTCTGAAAAATAACTCAGGAGGAAAAGAGAGTAACTGAAGCGACTGCTGTGGCCGTGAATCAGCTCTAGGAAGTTAACATACATCAGTTTTTTCTGTCTGTTTAGGTTCAAAGAGTAAGGAGAAAGATTTTTCAGCATCTGCAGTTTAGTGCTGAAGCAGGGGCTGCTGGGAGAATTAGGATTATGTCAGGTTGTAGTCTGGATTGGGATTAAATGTTGATGCGTGCCTGCAAACGTTTTCATTTTAAACTGAATGTAAATCTTAAAAACATCTCCAGGAGTGTTTCTCTGATTTTGAAATGACGGCGTCATATCCAGGCCTGCTGTGTCTGACCCGTCCATGCTGCCTCTCTTCTCTTTTTATCTGGACTGCCAACAACGCCACAGATGGTGTGTGAGGATGACACTCAGACGTCACCATAGCAACCGGCAGCCTTGCCGCCAAAAAGAAAAACCTTTGGCTGAAAACATCTGAGGCGACATCTCGGCTCCGGCAGCATATTCTCCTCTGCACAAATTTAAGACTTTTTTTTAATCTGAGGAGTTAATGTGAAGTTTGAATCAGGAACTTCTCCAAGAATATTGTTTTTTGATCTGGCTGTGTTTTTAAGTCAAGTGTGATTTGTTATTTCTTTAATATTTTGTTTTCTTTTGTGTTAACTGCTCTCTGTAGCATTTATTAGATGGACTGAATGGCAGCAGCTACAGTTGGAGATCAAGTCTTTGGTCCATTTAGAAGTGATTCTGCTGTTGTAAGATCGTGCACATTAGAAAAACTTCAGCAGAGTCTCATGTCTCATCTTCAGAGGCTCAGGTGCCCCAGTCATCACTTCTTGTAGCCTGAATGAGCTTGACATCCATCAGGATTGTGCATCAATGTTAACCAGAGGTCCAAAGACAGGACACTTCAGTTACCTCCAGAGCCGTATAAATGTTATTCTCAGTTCCAAAGGCCCAAATTATTACAAATAAATCGATTATATTAGCAAGAATTTTTACAAAACAATAAATATCCAGCTTTTATCAACATTTCTATGGACGTTCTCAAGCTGAAAACCAACAGTGAAGTTAAATTTGAAGCATGAAATAAAGACAACTAAATGTAAATGCTTCAAAGCAATACAGTAGTTTTTGTGTTTTGGATTCATTTATTGCTTTAATTTCTTTCAAGTCCCACTAAAATATGGCCTGGCCTAGTTAAAAAATGTTAGTTATTGATAGTTATTTGAGCTCATTTGACTTTTTTTGAGCATGCACAGTATCGGATTTTTGGTGATATTCGATGTGCTGATATTTACGAGTCATACCAAAGCAGGTACTGATATTTTTTGTCGATAACAAAAATCCTCTACTTTGCTGTAAGTCACTTAGTGCTTTAAGGGTGGAGTCCATTTGTGTTAGAAACAGATCTGACACGAGAAAACATTGTCTTATTCTTTAATTAATTAATTAATTCAACCTTTATTTATACTTGAGAAATCATTGAGGGACAAGCTCATTTGCAATAATAATGCAAAATGAAAAATAAATAGAGTGAAATGGTTTAGGACCACTAAAATGATACAACATTAAGAAAATCTTAGATATTATCAAGTTCAGGAGATATATGTTAACATTAAACATTTTTTAAAAATGTTTCATTTTGATGCTTAAAAACGTTGATAAAGAATTTTTACAAAAAAAGGAGACCTCAATAATTAAGACAGAAACACTCAGATGCTAGACCACAGTCTGAAACTACCAGAACATTTGGAAATACATTGATAAATTATTAACAGGTGAAGGTGCTTGCTGATTATTTGAAGGAAAATTTACTAGGTATGGAAATACATTTCTAGGGATAGTATAGGTGTGGGTTTGCTTCTTTGGTAAATTTAAGACATCAGTTTAGAAGTACAGCCAAATTTAAGGGGGGAGGGATTAGATAAGTTTATACTTCTTTTGGAATGAGAATGGAAAACCATTCCAGTTGGGAATCATTAACAGCTCCATTAAAGAATCGATATCATGAGTCTTTTTAATCAATTCCCTTATAAATTTCCTCCACTGACAGGGTTCAGAAGCATCAGAATTGAGGCTTAATTTCTACAAAAGGCGCCTACTGCAAAACCTTAAGTGAGTAGAAACACCAGCAGCTTGCAGAAGCAGTTATCTATCTATCTAGCTGTGACGTGTGTTTGACATTGTTGACACTGAAAATCTACACAAATCAATAAGGGAATTGTTAAAGAATTGTATAGCAGGATCATTAATAGAACTGGTATTGATAGTGTCATATCAATTCCCATCCCTATACTTCTCTTTAACTCTTTTTGCTATTAAAGTTGAAAGGCTTAAAAAATACTGTCTTGTTTATCTTTTTTGTTATCATTTTTTAAAACTGTTTTTAAGTTGTCTTTTACATGATTGAATATAGATATCAACCAATCAATCAAATTAAAGGTGAGGACTTTGAAAGTTGAGGTTGCAGGAATAACTTCAGAATTATTCAGTTCCTGAGGGATGTGAGGGCAGTAATATGGGAAAAACTTGGAATTAATGAGAAAATAATTATAGAATCAGACTGAACTGCAAACAAACAAACAAACACTCAAGGATGAAGAGGTGAAACCCTATAAAACCTGTTCTGAAGATGTTTGTAGGAATATTTTTATCCTGAATGTTGGACTTTTGTGTTAATGGTGTGCATGGTTGCAATTTGAGAAAGTTGAAGTTAACTGGGGGGCCACATGAAGGAAAGAGGAGGACTGCTCTTGGCCCCCGGACCACCAGTCACCCACCCTGGTCTATCATGTTGGAGCTCTGAGGTCCTCACTGTTGGCTGTAACCTCTCTGATAGATGTAAAGTGACAGATCTGAGCATTCCCTCCTTGATGAAGTTTGAGTGCTTCTCTGACACTCAGCAGCGTCTCTGCTCTCTCCTGGACGGGCAGGGATGATTAATTGATGAGAGGAGCTATCCATTAGTAATGCCTGGGGACTCAGAGCATGTGGATCAATGGAGCTTCTCTGGTTTAGATGATGTGAGGTGTTTTGGCGAAGTCCAGTGTTTTTTGGCTTCAGTGAGACGTCAGAGAGCTGAGCACCACAGAGACTTTTGATTGGTGTCAGTTTCTAGAAGCTTCCCTGGAGTAGGTCTTCTTTGATTACTGACTGAGACGTGAACTTGACCTTCTAGGGCACAGACTCGAGACATTTGCAGCCTAAAATGCCTTTTTAAAAATAAATTAACACTTAAATATGATGGAAGTAGTGAAAACATTTTCATTTCAGGTTGTTTAAAAACTAATATCAACACTGATTTACAAAACGGGCCATTTTCTGCAGCTCCTGATTCACAACATTTCCTCCATCCGCAGCCTTGTCTCCAAACCTTATTACTCATTTACTCTCTCAGGTTTTCTCATCTCCTCCAGTTTTGTCTCTTGATTTTCTGGCTTGTTTCCATGGTACCTGTGGCCTAAATCCTGTCTGCAGATAAAGACTTTATGAATGTATCAAAAAGAGGGGATGAGAACAAAAATCTTTCTCTGATGAAACAGGATTTTTTGGCTCATGATCAGCAGAGTGAGCTGGAGAAATGTGCACATTAAAACAGTTTTATAAAATCCGTGATAGTATTTTCAGAGAATGATTTGGGTGATCTAACTGAGAGGATTAACCCTTACAACTTTAGGTCATTTATGATCCACCTGGATTTTATTTGCATGTAGTGCATGACAAATTTTTAAGCACATTTGCGTTTATTACATCTTTTTTGGAACAGCTTGCTATCAGAATATTTATGCTGCAGGAATATCAGATTGATGTTTTATAAGTTACCATAATTTCTCAATTATAACACGCACCACATATTTTCACGACTTTTATCTGAACAACACTATAGTCAAATAAAACACGCACCATACTCTATCAGACAACTCAAAACGGACCTTTATTTCAAAGTTTCAATCAATGAAATTTCAGTATTTTCACAACAAATCCATGATTCTCTCTCTCAAACGGATGCAGAAACACTTTTTGCTTCATGCATGCACAATTACTCGATTTCTGCCGAGCATTCTCAGTCCTAGTGTACCAACCAATCAGAGAGCAGCTGTCAACATGCTGTTGTTGACCAATCACAACGCTGCTATTTTGCATCCCCTCTGTGTTTGCCAGTGAGTGGTAACACTTGAGAATCATATGGTGATAAGAAAAAGTTAAACTAATGATAACCCAAACTATTTGATTACAACTTTAAACAGTCAGTTTAAAAAGAATTATGCAAGTTTCCTCACTTCACTAGTTGCCCGTACAATTTAGAATTCATTTTAAAATTCTTTCATTTGTTTTTAAATCCCTCCATGATCTTGCCCCGCCCTACCTCTCTGAGCTTCTGCACCCTCACACACCCTCCCGTTGTCTCAGGTCAGCCGATCAGCTTCTCCTGAAGGTCCCTAAGACCAAGCGGGAGCTCAGAGGGGACCGTGCTTTTGCTGTTGCAGCCCCAAAACTTTGGAGCGGGCTGCCTCAAAATACAAAAACAGGCCTCGTATCTGCCTGTTTTTAAATCCCTCCTTAAGACCCATCTTTTCTCCCTGGCCTTTGATCCACGGTAGTGTGTTTCTTTTATTTCGATTGCTTCTTCTGCGTTTTTTATTCATTTTAATTTGTTTTATGTCTTTTAAATTGTTCCTTGTCTTTGAAAATTCATTTTACTTGTGTTTTATGTCTATTCTTTTATCTCGTATTTTATTTATTCTCCTGTACAGCACTTTGTTTCAACTATGGTTGTTTTTTAAAGTGCTTAACAAATAAAGTTGGATTGGATTGGATTGGAAGTTAGGTGGGAATGATTTGCAGGGAAAAATAAATTCTGCTTTTTGCATCAGATGCGTCACAATTGTGATGTTGGTGAGACAAAATATAGTATTTTGCTTGTACTCATGTGTAGTACGCACCTGAAAAATTAGAGCTTATTTAAGAACAACAAAGTGTGTTGGAATTGGGAAAGTACGGTATATGAACAAAACATAAAAACAGACTTCAAATCTCACAGAACTTCACATAAGAAGTTCACAGATCAACATTGATCAAGCCTTTTGATATCTAAATAAGATTCTGCCAGTCCGAGCTAATTAGGAGATAAAAGCAGAATGCAGATAAAGTTCCCACAAAAGTTATTTATTCACACTTTGGTTGTTTTTTTTTGTTTTTTTGCTTTATAAATAGAAGATATTTGTGCCTTTGTTGGAAGTAGTTTCTGTCTCAGTTGAGACAAAGAGCTACATCGCAATTAGTTAGAGAACAGACGGATAACCATCTTGTCTCTTGTTGATCTTTGACTGCTCCTAATTTGACACCAGTGGCAAGAAAACAAGAGAGTGGAAAATCAGGCACATTCGAGAGCAGGCTGCTTGTGGTTCACAGTGACTTCCTCAGTCTGTGGGGAGTTTGTAGTTAGTTTTTTTTCTCGTTGGGTGCTCTGGCTTCCCCAAAGACCCATGCACATTAGTTACCAACCTTTGCCAAAGTCTGTCTGTGCTACATAATTTAGAAAAGTTCTTCATGGATTTTGATGAACATTCAAGGTTGGTGGTTTTGGCTCATGGAAGAAGTGATTCAGTTTTGATGATCTCTGTTTCATGAACATTTCTGAAACATTGCAGTTTTTCACTTCTAACACAACTTGTGCATACCTCTGTGGAGCTTTGTACACATCTGCTAACCATAATTTTCTTGATTGTAGCACACACTTTTTTGCTTTTAAATATACAGAAGCGTATAAGGGCCATGTTAGATGGAGAAAATAATTTTGGGGAAGTCTCATTATTTTGACTTTTATCAAAAAAATATATTTTAGTCTCATCAATTTGATTTTAATCTCAACCTACTGAAAATTATTTTTTCCATCTAAAATGGCCCTAATACTCTAAGTCTTTCATAGAAATAAGCTCTAATTTTTAGGGTGCATGTTACACAAGTACAAGCAAAATACTTAATAAATTTTGTCTCGCCAACATCGTGATTGCTCGTCATCTGATACAGAAAAGCTACAATATTCTCTTTCTCTGTCAAAAAACTGGCAAACACAGAATGCTGAGATTGAAGACATCATCATGTTTATAGCTGCTCTCTGATTGGACGACAACTGAGCATGCTCAAGCAGAAATCAAGTAATGTTGCATCCCTTGAAAGGAAGAGAATCGTGTACAGTATTTGTTGTGAAAATACGGAAATTTCATTGATTAAAACTTTGAGTAAAGGTAATTTTTGAGTTGTGTGAGAGTAAGAGAGAGAGAGTAAGCTTTTCGCAAAATTTGGGTGCCTGTTATATTTGACTACAGTGCTCTTCAGGCACAAAAAACATGATAATATGGGGTGGTGTTGTAATCAAGTGTGCGTAAAAATGGAGAAATAACAGTTGTACCTCTAAATTGCCCTCATGTTAGAGTTTGTGTCATTCCCTCTGCCTTGTGTTCAGTACGTCCATTCTTCAGGCTGCAGCAGCAGAAACCAAATCACTTCTGAAAGTTGATCTTCTCTCCTGTGTGTTGTTCTCGTGTGTCAGCCTTAAACAGCAGAGAAACTTAACTCCACTGAGGTTAGAGACAATGATTAGCTGTGATCACTGTGCATTCAGGCACATAAAGACACACTGCAACTTTACACGCTGGTTTGTTTTCTCTGCTTCTCTTGGGTCAAACCATCAAACTTAGACTGATATAGGCTGCCGGGTGCTTGTGCTGGAAAGCAGAGCAGGAGAGAATACACAGAGAAAATGAAATTATTTGTTTATGGAAAACCACATTGTTCGTCAAAGCGAAAAGTTAGACAGTACATAGATATTAAACATAGATATTTAACAAAAGCTGCTCACTGTTTTTACTTTATTTGCCTGTGAAGGAAACACTTTGGGAGTACTGCTTTACAAAAGTAAACAGTGGAGGTGGGCGGTGCTGAGTAAATTACTCTTTCTTTCTGCAGTCTTTGGTCTGCACTCTTCATCTCTTTTTTTGTTTTTTTTTGAGAGGTCTGTTGCAGCAGATTTTCACATACATTTCTTGTGTATGCCTCATGTATACTTAACTTCATGTGTATAATTAGCTTGAAACTCCTCACAGACAAAGGATGGATTTGTAACAAACTTTGAGTGAAATGAACTATTTCTTTTTGGACAGGTGCCTAAATTACAAATAAACAGCACACAGCTGTTAGGGCTCCGTCTGTCCACTAGGGATGGTACAATACACTAATCTGATCGTTCAGTGCTGGTTGTTTATAGGTAACTGTTTTAAGTTTCGTGTGGTTTAAACTTTAGCCATCAAAGTGCTTTTCTTTAAATATTTTTCCGTTTTAAGTAGTCTTTAAACCAACAACTAAAAGAAAGCATCCACAAATCCCTGGTGCAGCTCATGATGTAAAAAATAATCACATTGAAGAATAACACCATTAATTGCTATTTAACCCTAGCTAACATCTCTTATGTCTATTTTATAACCGAACAAGCAAACATAACTCATATTTTAAAACAAAAACTGCTTTTTCTTTCTTTTGAAAATAAACACAAACACAGTAAAATTACATTTTATTTATTTGTCAATAGTCATTTTTCAAAATTGTCATTTAACGCATCATAATGAGTTGATTTGTCGTTATTTTTGCTTGTAAGGCTTGTCAAAGCTGGGGTTGGCGATTTTGGAAAACTAGCATGAATTTGAAAGTAGCATCTCCTCAGGGCTCCGCCTACCCCCCGCTCACATGCACGCAGCTGATATATCCGGAAGACTGATTCAACTCTAAACCCTCAGCACAACGCGTTTGTTTCACACTACACCAAGTCATGTCTCAGTCAGCGGTAACAAAACACCAAACAAACATGGAAAGTTACTCAGTACTCACAGCCAATGTTGATCGGGGTATAGGTAGTTCCTCTGACATTCTCATTTGATTTTATTTCGGTCATGTCAGCACACTTATACAACATCATGCATTGTTAATAGATGATCACATTGTACATGTCCGAAAGGGAAGACGGAAAAAGCAGAGCTTATCTAGTCCCGTCCCCATTTCCTCAATATTTAGTCTCCTCTTTTTTCACGTATCATCAGATTATTATAAATTTTTATTCCATTTACAGAAGTATGACACAATTCTTGATTGTCTTTTAGTGTCCATATTTGACCTTTAATGTCCAATCCTTTGTTCCACGTCATTTTGGTTCTCCTCATAGCTGTCAAATCTCCCGTTTTGGCCATTAAACTACCGTATTTTCCGTATTTTCTCCTATTTCCTGACGTCCTCCTGTATCAGTATTCTCCTGTAAATCTCCCGTGTGACGATATAATAATAAAAACATTCCTCTGCCTCTCCAAACTGAGCTCTGTCTCTAGCCTGAATGGGGCGGTAATGCTCCAAAATGATGGATGCCAACCGCTGTAAAACCGAAGAAGAAGAAAAAGCCTCGCGAGAACAGCCACCTGCAGTAGCCTGGGTGGCAGCTGTCGCGAGATTAGAGCAGCAGAACAAACTTAGAAAAACAAAGAGTTTATTTTAGATTTCTTGTAAATCTGTCCTAAAATGTGAGGGATACTGGAGCTTGGTTGGAGCTGTGTCACGGCGGGCTTCCCTTATTTTCAAAGACAAAACTTGAAAGGTAAGCATTCTCCGGCAGACTCTGATACGTATGAGCTCGGCTACACGCACCGAGTCTGTGCGCGCCAGGAAAATGCACGCGCAGTAGGCGGGCAGAATGGCGACGGGATTTGATTGGTTTAAAAACAGGTGTCCCGGCATGATTATTGGTTGGAGTTTTCCCTGTTTTACTCCTGCTGTAGATAGCGGATATTTTTCGCTCTGTTTTAAGAACACATTGTGAGTTGATTACCATCGGGTCATAAAGACCATTTTAACCAGTATTACAAAAAGTGTATCTAAATCAAATCGCCAACCCCAGCTTTAAGTATATTTCAAGCAGCTTTGTAGTGAACTTTAGCAAGTACTTAAAATGGCTAACAATACTTAGCCAGTTTTCTTAAGCGTCTATTGTAGAGTTATTGAGGTTACTTTTCCAAGGCCACAGCAAAAAGATGTGTCATTTAAAACTGAATATAAATAACATTTGTAAGATGATGCTGGGCCATCGACACTCCTGCTCCCACTCCAGATCAGATAAATGAGGGTCCCTTGGTCTTCTGTGGTTTGAGTCAGGGGTGGCTACATATGTTAAATCGTTGTGCTACTGGCAGCAGGTGTTTACTCGCCCCTGTGCACTGACTCACAGGCACAAATGCAGCAGCACAGATACCGAGAGAACAGGGCAACAGTAAAAGAGAGCTGTTTTTACTTTAAACGTGAAACACTGTATCAAAATATGGCTGTTGTGCCAAATGGTTTTATAGTATATTGAGAATTGTTTCATCCTTGCTTTACACCTCATCTGTGAAGGCTCTGGCCTGAGTCTTGGTAGCTTAGGTTCAATTCTAGCCTGTGGCTTCTCTCCCACAAGCCTCTCTGTCCAACTTTATCGGCAGTCTCTCCTCAACCAATAAAGTTAAAAGACAAAAAGGTACATCAATTCCCAAACAAGGCTTTTGGAAGGGCTTTATATTAGTGAATGGAAATTGCCCTTGCTTCTGACTGTGTGTGTTAATGGTTTTCTGTCTCTATGTGTCTGCTCTGAGATTGGCTGGGGATCAGTCGATCGTGTACCTTGCATCTCGCCCAGTGACAGCTGTTGTAGACTTCAGCCCCCTGCATCCCAAAGATGATCATCATCAGGTATAAAGATTATGTATGGATGGAGACTTATGAGACTGAATTCAGTGGGAGTCTAAATGCTCTACTCTGATACCATGACGGTGCAAATAGTTTATGGACGGTGTTTATGCTGAATGTGGTTTATTTTAATGCCTGCAGACAGATGACTGGGCCTCCTCCCAACCTTCGTCTGAAGAGGAGGCTCATTTCTGATATTGTTGTTGGTTTTCCTTCACAAACGACATTCTTGAACCTTAGAAAAAGAAACACCACCAACAAAACTGATCTTTTAAGCCCATATTTTGGTCTTTACAGTTTGTTTTTATTCACCAGTGGAATAATGTGTTTATAGGTGACTATAGGGAGAGATTGTTAAAGTCTCTGTGCTACAAATAACCCTGATCCTGCTGATTAAAAGTCATATTGTGTAACCTTTTCCTCTCAAAGTGACGACATGTTTGTGTGTGTTGATTAATCTCTCCTGCCCGCCTTCATGTCAAGTAATATACACCTGACTGTGTAAAAACACAGCAGATTTATAGTATTAGCTCGCCTCCATCCAATCAAATGTCAAGGCCGTGACTCCATCTGAAATCTGGAATGGAAAATGTCTCCATAAACACTCGCACTCTGCAAGTTCATTGTTAACATGGAAACAAAAACAATCATGAAAGAGTGAAGGAGAACAAAAAATAAGTCAAATGGAGTCGCCAAATCCTGTTCTACTTTCACGTTGTCATTCTGTCAGTGCTCTAAATCTGTGCTCTAATCTCTTATTTACTCCACGATGGAGAGAATCACTGGACAGACTCCAACACTTCTTTAATAGGTTCAGCTCTCTGCGTGGATTTGGAGGGCCAGATGTAAACTTGATTTTTTGGTTTGTTGTCTTTTCTTTCTTTTTCTAATTTTTGTACCAGTTTGAATTGACAGAAAACTGGATTTTTAGTTTATGATAATACCAGTATGACTAGAAAGATTGGGATTTCTGCCTCAAAACCAGTTCATACTTGTCATTTTTGCCATTTTTGTCTCCTCATCTGCTTTTTGCCGTAGCAAAAGGTACAAATACAGAACTTTTAATGTCTTCACAAGTAGGGATGGGTACCGAATTAGGTACTTTAAGAGGTACCGACCAAATTCTGTCGGTACTACCGAGTACCGATTCACGTAAAATCAAAAGGTGCCATGTTTAGGTACCTAAACGCATCCTTGTGACTGTGAGGGAGTGGAAGAAGCAGGCATACTATTGGGTAGAGTAGGTGAATTTCCATACCGGACTTAAACACAGCATGTTGTTCATGTTGAAGAAGTTTTTGGGACAACTACAGTGTTACAATACAAACAGTTGAATGTTGTTTTGATATATATCTGTCAAATTTTATATATTGAGAAATGAATTTACATTGAAAAAATTTGAGATCTTAATATTAAACAAATTAATATTTATTACCCCATAAACACACGCAAAAGTACCGAAAATTGGTACCGTTGAGTACCGATACCGATTCCCAGGTACCGGGCATCGGTATGGTATCGGTTCAAATGTGAAAGGTACCCATCCCTATTCACAAGGCCACATGAGAGATGTTAGATTACTGAATATTGAGTCATAACTCCACTCCCACTGTCTTGCTTTGCATTTTTAATTTGGAAAGTGACTCAAGGTGGGAGGTTTTGTAAAAGCATCTGTTTGTCCTGACACGTCATTTATTAGAATATTATAGGTTTTATTGTTTTATGAAGGGTGGGGTCAAAATTAACCAAATTTCAGATATCTTGACAACTTTTCTGTCTGTTTTAGTGTTGGTAGAACAGTAGTATAAATACTACTGTACAGGAATACTATAACCTTTTTATGAGAAATAAATAAAAGTACATTTTATAACTGTGAGAAAAATGCTTCTTCCATGCAACAGAGCAGCACAGCATGCAGCACTGTGACTGTCTATTAAAGCTAAATTAATTAATTTTTAATCTCAATTACAGTTACTGCCTTTCACAACTATGAAAATTGAGTAATTGAAATTGAAAGCTTACCACTTGAGCATCCACCCCACGAGTTAGGTTTGGTAAAAACAAAAAAAACATAATTGAAGAAGTTCAAATTGAACATAGATTCGGGTCCAGTAAGAAAGTGATGATATTTCACATGGGGGATTTGATTACATAATCCCTAAACTCTGATAGCTGGAGTGAATCACAGCATATGTCTGTACTTCTTGTCTGCACCAGTTTTACATTTTGGCAGGTGGGTGAAGCAGTGCCAAGTAATTTAAGAAAAATCTCTTTATTGTTATAAATGAAGACACCATCCATCCCTGCCTGCACCAAAACCAGAATCTCACAGTTAAAGTATTACTGATACCAATGATGTCCTCCATTTTACACTATCCTCTCCTTCTTCATCTGCTATCATTCAAATGACTCAGCCATTCCTTCTCTTCCCAGTTATTTTTAACAGTTTCATGTTTACGGCCAACTCCGTCAAACAAGCTGGGCAGAAGTCCACCTCACCACAGAGCTGATCAGCTTCAGCCTCTGAATGTGCCAGTTACAGGAATATTAAAGAGAAAAACACTCGTGATGATTCATTTTCAGCAAAATAATACTAAAAGGTACTTTTCTCTACATCTGAGCGTGAAAACACTGATCTGTTTAAAGCTTTATCGCTCTACTTATGGGACAGTTTTATACAGAGATATCATTTAGACTTAAATTTAATGTAAAAATATAAAATCATGACTTTAAGAGGGGGTGAGACCATCACACATCTTTAGAGATCTTTAAAATACTACTGTTTTGCCTACTTTTGCCTCCAGATGTTAGATTTTAAAAGATTTTAGGCTTCTTTGTTTTTGGTGTATTTCAATTTCAAGTAAGCACTCCTCATAAATATCTTGATTACTGACTTCACAACAGCTCCATAAATGTTTGCTAGCCTGAAGTGATCACAAACACATTGAGCCTTAACAAAAGTCATGCTTTAAAAGACTTAGAATTCCTCATCAAAAGGCTGCAGCTGGACAATACGGCCAAAAACCAAAATATTGTTTTTCTTCGCACAATATTATCGGTATGATATTGGTATCATTACATAATTGCTTCCAAAGCTTTGTATCAGTAGTATTGGCAAAAATGAAATTCCTAAGCATATTTTGCATGTTAATTTGAATCACAAGTAAAAGCCCAAAGAGGAAGATGTTATTCCAGCAGATTAAACCACTGTTTGTAGCTCTGATAAAACATGATTATACTGTCACAGTTAAAAGATAAATTTGCATATAACAGCTGAAATCCCCATGACATTTTAAGTTATTTCTATATATTGATGCAGACAAAATAAATATTGAACTATTGCCATATCAGAGAATTGCACAAATCCAGTGTTGTGCATCCCTAAGAAAATAATTTATTGATTTTTGTAACCTTGAAAAAAATGAAGGACACAAAAACAAGATTTACTTTATTCTGATAAAAACACGTGAAAACAAACTGAGCCTCCTGCAGGGGATTTGCTGCATGCTGTATTTTTTTACACAAAGGTGTACAGATAAACTTTATTTTTAAGTTCAGTTATAAAAACTCTCATCAATATCTTATTTTTTAATAAAATGATACAAGTCTAAACATTAGCCTGCTCAAAAACAACAGCAACATTTTTAGTATTTCCATCAGTAAGCAGTTGTTGTGTCTGTCCGGACAGAAAACGTGGGGAAGTGAAACCTACAGGAACTCAGAGAGAGCAAAAAAGTGTCAGTGTTTGTCACAGAAAAATAAACTTATTTTCATTTTTATTTTAAAATCTACCGCAACATAAACAAAAAATAATGAAATGACCTAGTTGAGCACAGGCTCAGGCTTGACCTCGCTTTGCTTCTCTGGCCGACTTTGTTGTAACTTTTCTGAATCACTTTAAATCAGTTCTTAAAGGAGACAAAACATGCAGATGCATGATTTAATACTTACATATAACAGAATAAATTTGAAAACAAGACCTTACACCCCCTTAATTTTCAAAAAATGAGATATTGTATTTTTTCTGATATCCTAGAACGAGATTTGATGCCTCTGAAAATAGGTCATTGCGAGATGTCCGGGAGATTTCAAACGTCGTGACGACACGAGGTACCTTTCTTTTCATTGGAGTAATCTGATAAAACATTTCCTCCTCTGTGATGTCCGTTAGCCACAAAACCGTCACCGAGGAACACATCCACCAGCAGCAGTATATAGATCCCTAGCTCACATTCACTCATTACCAGCTGTGGCCTGTAGGGGGACTCAATACGCGGTCGCTGCTTTGAGCCTGCCGGAAAATACAGTAGAAGAAGAAGGACAGGCTGGCTCTACCCTATAGAACTGACCAATCAGAGCAGAAAGGGCTGTGATGTTGCGAGGTAACTGTAGGTCATCCTTGAGACCGAGTGTTTCAATGTGGGCTTCGTAATGGCCTAAAATGAGGATTTTGAGAACGCTATTGTGGGGCAATGAAGGAACTAAATGACTTGTACTGAGGGCAGAAATGCTTTAAAGGCATCCTAGTCTGGCATAGTGAAAAGGAGAAACAAGCATGATATGTCCTCTTTAAATGTGCTGGCTTTTGTCAGAAGACTTGAGGCTGGATTTTGACTTCTTCTCAAGGACCAGGCGGGCTGTACAGCTGTGGTGGAGGGCAGCTGATTGATTTAACAAGTTTATCTGCTTCACCTTGTAACTTCTGACAGGACTGTCAATCTAATCACAGGAGGAACATCATTATTTACAACTTCCTCTGCAGGCTAACAGCTAAAATGGATTACTGACCAGATCAATGGGACCAGTGGCTTCTGAGAAGGAGGTTTTTGCTGATTCTTTTGGAAGTCCATGTCTCGGTTAATGGAGGAGCAACAAAAGAGGAGGCTGAGCTCAGTGGTTTACAGCTTTATTGCCTCTGTGCAGCTCGTCCATCAGTCCATTTTGGTTATTTTTGTGATCGCAGAACCTTGTAAGGTTTTCTTGAAATTTGGACAGAAGTTAGACTTAACTACTCATGCTAAAGGGGTTAAAGGACTGATTTCAAAGTCATTGGATGTCTGCTTGATATCTTAATTGATTACACAATATCCCTAGACCACTTATCTCAAATACCCACTCTGACTCAAGAATAGTGATGGAAATCGATTAAAAATATTAATTCCCTTAATCGTTTATGTTGCTTCTCATTTCCTTGCATGCTTTGTAAATCAGCAATGTCAAACAAAGAGGTCAAAAATCATGGCAGATTGGACTGTAGAGATCCAAATTGGTGTATTGATTTTGACTAAATTACGCTAACTTGCCACCAGCAACTTGCAGAAGCATTTATCTCTGCAGCATGGCATTTAATATCAGTAGTGTCATTTTACGTTGTAGCCTCTGGAAACTGATCAAGGATGAGCTGTTTTACACACAAAAGGCTTAAAAGGATCGGATTGATACAGAGAATCATTGATGGCATTGGTATCAATAAAATCTTATAAATGCCCTACCCTACTCAACAGGAGCTAGGTGGGTTTGGAGGTCAGAGGAATGAGTTCTTGTGGACCAGCATTCCAGTTGCAAAGTCAGAAAAAACAACTATCTACCAGGCTATTGTTAGCTGTTGTGTTAGCCTTTTTAGCACGTCCTCTGTTGTGGTTCACAAATATTACATGAAGGCTGTAAATATCATTATACCAGCATTTATAAAGATATAAGTTCAACAATACTGTGCATCCAGCTGATTTAGTGCGACGAACACAGAGTCAGAAGTGCTAATAAACTGATCATTACAGGAGATTAGTAACTGTTTGCACTGGGGGCAGCCATCTTTGATTGTCTACTCAGGGGTGGTGAAGATGCCAGAGTTCCCAGTAGGACTGACCTCGGGGGTGTTTCAGTTGAAATTTTCCACTCAAAAATCAGAAATCCCGACGTCCCAGTGCACCTGGAGCTCTTCATAAGACCGTAGTAGCATGTTTTCTTCAACCTTTGCACAAACGTCTATTCTAACTCAAAGACACGTTTAGTTTGTTTAGAGGAACAGAGGTCAAGCCCTCCTGGCCCCTCCTCGTGCCCCACTTTTGTTTACTGTTCAGCAGCTATGTAGTTAGTAGAGGCCTCTGGGAGAAGATTTCGTCTGTATTGTTGAACAGTTTTGAAGAAAAGGACATTATTTGTGAAAGAAGGAGCTGTCAAACGCCATGCCCTTTACAGGAAAGATGTCCATCAGTTCTTTTCCTCCTGTTTCCTCTTCCTGACACCTCGTCAGGTGTGTTAACGGTTTTCATTGTTACAGAGACAACGGAGAGCGTTTCAGTTTACCTCCACACAAATACGATCCTGATGAAAGCGATTGTCACAGCAGATTGTTCACACTTTTTACAGTGTAAAATCATCTTCCCTCTTATGTGGAAACAGCAGAGAGCAGAAAACAGTCCAGGAGCTTTTAGACCATTAGGCCCAAAGGCCTGATGTTAATGAGGCCTGTCAGATTCATTTCAGCCATCAGAATCATTTCCCTGAATGCCTCAGTCTATACATATGGCAGGCTGCTAATTTACCATCTGTTCTCTGTGTAGTTGTTCTATTTTTAAATTAACTTGAGTAAACTCTGAGTTACTGCTAACATCTTCTAAAGGATCTCTCAGTGATGACAAGCTCTTAACTTCATAATGAAATCATGGATACAGCGAGTTGGATTGAATTATTTTACACTCATTTTAATAGTGAAGATCAAATCCTAGTGGAAGAGAGGGAACTTCAGCCTTGATTTAAATACCTCCACCAAGGAGGTTATGTTTTTGCCTGCGTTTGTTTTTGTTTGTTTGTCTCTATTTTTGCAAGATTATGCAAAAACTACTGGAAGAATTTGCTTAGATTTTCAGGGGATGTTTAAAAATGGATGATTGGTAATGGCTCAACTTAAAAATGATCAGATTTTGGTGGTGGTCCAGGTAACCCCCATTAGGGAATTATTGTTTTTGCTCAATAACTGGCTAACTAATAATGATATCAACATGATACAGAATGCTAGCTGTGGGTTCTCAGGGTAATTGAATCATATTATGATGCTAACTTTACCATGGAACTATTGCTTATATATGTTACAGCAATATGTGAGCCACCCTGTTGGAGGTTTGTGCTCTCTGAGTGCTTTCTAGTTACTCAACTGAAATTATAGCTGCTAGATTTTCAAAATATTTAAATGCTATTAAACATCCATGGATACGTGTTGAACTTTCTGTTCAAGCCTGGCCTAGGTTCACTCATGGTTGAGGTGTTGTACCACCTGAGATAGTTTCATCCATCCATCCATCCATCCATCAATTGTCTGTACTACTTTCACTTGTGTTGCAGGGACCTGGATCCCAACTGACACCCTGTCACCACCAAATCACAGGGCCACGTGAAAGTACAGAAAGTACAGTACAAGTACAAACTTTAAATTGCCCCTAAGTAGGAGTGTGAGGGTGACTATTCACCCTCACACTCCTACTTAGGGGCAATTTAAAGTCACCAATCAACCCTATGAGCATGTTTTTGGTCTTTAGGAACAAACTGGAGAGAACCCACCCATGCACAAGGAGAACATGCCAATTCCAAACACAAAAGCCCTAAACAACACAGGGTTCAAACCAGCAACTTTCTTGTATTTATTCACATTCACTTCCTGCCTGCTTAAATTCACAGATGTTCAAAACATTCTCTGTTTTTCACATACCAAGTACGCCTGATCCAGTTGTATTCTCTCTCTGTCTCAGACTTGTTGTCTTGTGAGCAGAAGTGCTCTTTCACACTCAGACATGTGAAACATATTTAACGATATAAGACTTGAGTAAAGCAGAATATGGGCTCTCTTAAGCCTGAATATTACAAATCCTGAAGCACAGACTCTCAGGAGCAGAGCCATTGAGAGTAGAGTGGTTATTACCCAGCATGCCTCTTTGATAGACCCACTCAGACTGAAGCAGCCTCTCACAGCCTGTAGATGTGAGTGTTTGACCCCCACCACACTACAAACCACAGGTACAGAGCCTGCACAGCCCCCCAGACCCCGCTGAATCCCCCACACATCCTTTATCAAAGGATTTCATTTAAGGCTCTGACGTCCCCCTGACTCCATGATTGAAGTTTGACCTTTTTAGTGGAGGCCGAGAGCTTCAGCAGGGATTTGTTCAGATTTCTGTGCTCTGTGATTTTGATTTTTCATTCCTGGCTCGTCTGTTTTGGTCCCAGATTTAAACTTTCCCGTCTGTGTGGTTATTTTCAGAGTTTTGAACTGAATCACGAAGCTGAGACTCTCCTGTTTTAGCTGCTTGTTAGCTGCGTGTGTTGGCAGGTGTGTGTTTGTGTGCCGTGTTAGCGAACCAAACCCTGGACCGCTACCTTCAAAGAGCTTGTCTCACTGGCCTAGGGCTGACAGCTCAGCTGTACAGATAAACAATCAGGAGGGATACAGAGAGCATGTGTGCTCTTCTCTGCTCTGTTTTCCCTTCTGAGTTTGATATAAATGGAATTTGGGGGATATTTCTGCCATGATCTGACATTTGAGTCTGTCAGGAGGTTGAACCTGTCTGCTCTGCTGAGTTCAGATGGACTTGTTGTTAGTGTTTTTGATTTCACCCTGAAGGAAAATGAACGTCTATTTTTGTTTACCAGCCATATTTCTTCCAGATTTTCCATCTGCACAAAGACACACAGCCATCAAGGAACATCCAAAAAAAGAGATTTCTGTCAACTTTCCAGCAAACATGGTTTTTGTGTTTTTCTCTGCAGAAGGATGCTGCAAAGTGTAAACGTCTTCTCCACACAAACAACAAAACAAAACTTTCTATAAAGTTCTGTTTTGTGGTATTTTTGTTGGTGTCTGTCTTGGTTAGTTTCATATTGTGTTTATGTGCAAAATATTTTCTAAATGATCCAAATGTCAGGGTTGGTCTTAACATTACAAATGAAGCTATGGATTGATTGACTGACTTATTCATTGGTTGACATAAGGAAAGCATGAGGTTGGTAGATAAGAGCTTAGAAAACTGATTAACGGTAGAATATGAAAATAACAACCAATCTGTGAGGTGAGATAAAGGCTTTAAGTGTAAAGCCGTCATAAGTGAACGTGTTAAACTGCAACAAGCTCACCTGGAGGTTTGTTTTCAGTAAGGGCACAATCAACCCAAAAACCGAAAACCAGGGAGACGAGTTAACTCATCACACTCCTATAGAAGCACAAGCAGCACTTCTGCTGCCAGGCTGATTACAGAGTTATAAGTAGTAATAATGTTCTGATCCCACAGTGACTTTCTGTTCTCAGACACAACTTCCATGAAAATATCAACATGCTAACACCACACACTGCCCACAGCAGTTCATCACAAGACTCAACAACATGGACTGGTTCAATAACTGGTTTGGTTCACAGAGTTTAGCCCAAACAGGAAGATTTATCCTTTTTAAGCTGCTCTCTGTTTTCTCTGCCGGCAGCTCGATGCGTGTTACACCGTAATTGGTTACCATGCTACCTGCTGTCCTCTGTGGTCTGCTGTAGACACTTGAGAATGTTAAAAGCCTCTCTCTTTTTTATTTTATTTTTTAATTAGTTTGCATTTATACCATGAGGTGTGTCAAAGATCAATAGATAAACTTGTCTGTAAAACTGTTTATGAGATATTTGACCGACTGTGCGACTCCTTTTGTAGTTAGCATAGCTTGCTAACTACCTTCCCATAATGCAGACTATGATAATCAGCACCTGCTGAACTACCTAAAACCCCTGTAAATGTCTCTTATTTAGGTTCTGTGTTATGTTGAGCTTTAACATGAGCAACCTTGTTTTTATTTATCCTAACCCCCTCACAAATATTACTCCTCGACTATATTGTATTACAAGAATCTAGACTGAGGTGCAAAAGTTTGAACTACCAAATAATGGTTATGAAAAGTTTTAGCTGCTGCATAATCTCCAAACAGCACAGATGCTACATGGAGCCAGAGTACTTTCAACGTTTGAACTTTGAGTCTTTAAAACTAGGGATGCATGGAATTGGATTTTTGCCGATATGTGATATGCTAATGTTTTTTTAATTCATTATCACTGGTATTAATATTTCTAGTCAAGCGCACAGGCTCTGTACTTAACTTGATGTGTTTCTTTCAGTGTTACTGTATTGTTTCTAGAGGAACAGATGTAAAACAAGACAAACAGCATTTCACTTTTGCAAAAATGAAACCCTTGATTTTTAAATGTACCTGTGCAGTGATGAGAAGATGCATCACTACCATCAACACAATACATTTGTGTTAGTTACCGATATTCCAGCCGACATAGCAGCTTTAAATATCTGCAAAATTTCAATAGCAGCCAGCACTGATGCTTAACTTTTTAGGATGATATTGGCTGATACCGATATCAAGCTAATTATATTGTGCATCCCTTTCAAAAACATCTTTTTTTTAATATCAGTTTGATGTTTACAAAGTTTTGGGGCTTGAGTTTAAGAGAAGGAAGGTTGTAGTAGCTTATCCACAAAATCTGTAATCTAGTTTGGTTTTAAAGTACAAGTCTTGCAGCACAAGTTCTTGTTCTGTAGCTTTTGTAGGGCACAATAAAATATAAAGACAGATCCAAATGTTTGGCCTAATGAGGCCGTGACATATGCTGAAACATGCTGACGTCTTTGGGAGCGATTGGAGCAGAAGTACCAATCATGACTTTGTTTCTTCGGCCTAGTCTTGCTTTCCCTTAATCTCCTCATTAATCCGTCACATCGTCTCCCTCCTCTTCTCCATCTCACTATTTTTTTTACTTTCCCTTTCTCCCTCTCGTCCCCTCCCTCCCTCCTCCTTCCTCCCCCTGCCGTCCATCTGTGTGTTTGTAGCCATGACGCCGTGATGACAGCGCAGTCCACGGTAGTCAACCTAATCCCGTTAGCTCAGCTCTGTGTCGCCGTGCCTCACCACCAGCACCACCTTTTGTTTCTCGTAATCCCATCGGCGTGTGCAGGCGTCTGTGCAGATGCAACTCAATATTTTTCTCACCCTTTATGAACACATGAACAGTCACACACACACACACACAGGATATCCTGTCAGATCAGCTGCTGTGGAGTTAAGCCTGACTCTCTCCTCCGGTGGATTAGGAGCGCCTGAGTGACACCTCTGGCTGTGAAACATGATAAAGCAGAAACTGTGACAAAGCACGAGTAATTTAAAAAAGGAGGTTTTGTTAGACTCTTATCATTTTTTGCACTCGCTGTATGTCAGTTGTGTTAGTGATGGTCTTGACAGGTCATTTTGTGTTTTTATTCTTGACTTGTCAGTCATCTTTCCATAGGGCTGAAAAATATGTTCATATTTTAAGAGCTAACCATATAATTTAAATGAGATATAGAGTTAGTCAATATAGTTTAAATCCATAGAATTAATTTTGTGTTAAAATAACATTGGTGATTTCTTTAGAGGATCCAGCTACTGCACACGGTTACCTTTTGGATTTTACAGATTACCCGTGTCAGTATTTTAATTTGACCACTTGCAGTTAAGTTGATTAAATAAATAAAATGATATGTTTGGCTCCGCCTCTGCCTGCATGTCAGTGGCTCTGTTTTTCTCCCTTCCTTAAACTAGTGTCCCGCCCATAACAAGATCTGATTGGCCAGATGTCATACAAAGACAGCCTATCATCATGCAAACAGCAGACCATAAGATTTCCAATTTTGCATCAGTATCGGCCTAAGAAAGTCAGTATCTGCTCTCCATTAATCCTATGCTCTAAGCTGTGTGGTGACTTAACCAAGTGGGTGGTTACTGGTGCTGTGAGGAGGGGGAGAGGGGGAAGCCCTGATGCTACAGACTTTTTTTCTTGTGCATAGAAGTACTAATATGAGTCATAGACATGTTAAAAGAATTAAAGCGAATATAAAATCATAAAGTAGAGCATGAGCTCCTTACAGGTCTTTTGTTTGCTCCATGTTTCAGGAAATGCATGCCAGAACAGTTTGTTTAAACCTTTACTGATGTCATAAGGGGATATGCCACCTCCCCAATGTTGCACACACTTCCTGAGACTGGTATTTGATTAACTCTTTCATGCATGAATTATTAATTCATAAAGGTTTCACTTTTTAAAACTTTTTTTTTTACTTTCATACAAGTAAAAAATCAGTTTGTTCCTAATATAGTATCAAATTAGAAGATACATATTTTTAATCTGTCTGATTCTTTGAGAATAGAAGGATTTAACACTTATTCCGAAGGGCGTGGTGAAATTCGCCCTTCATCGACCATTTTGGATTCATGAGGCAACATCTTGATGTGACGAAAATACGCAAAGGTAATATTTTTATGAAATGTGAGGCAATGGTTGGGGAGTTCACCACCTAGTGCTTGAACATGGTACTGCAACCTTAGTGGTATGACATGTATTTCAAATATCTGTCTACTGTATTGGTCACCATGGATGAAAGGGTTAGTGGAGGGAACACGTCTAACCATGTCTGTGCTCTCACTGTAAACATTAGAGCACAGAGCTTGAAAGTTGAGGGAGGTGTAAAACTGAAACAACCTGCTCCAAGAGCTGCTGAATAGGGCTGGGTGTTTCCTACAACCTCACAATATGATACGCATCCCGATACTGAGGCCAGGACACGATAAGTATCCAGATACAAATAAATTGTGATCACTGACTTTGCTTTTAGCAGAATTCAAGACAAGTTTAGTTTTTTATTACAAAAAGAAAAAGAACAAGGATGAGTTTAAAATGATTTTACAACTTAAGAAACTTAAATCAGGTCCTCAAAGATGGTGGACCTAAGTTCAAATTCATCATGTAGTTTGGCTTTGACTTTGAATTGTGCCATTGTTAGCATTACTCAAACTGTATTTAAAACTACTGTGAAAACACTGTGTAGAATCCATATCCATACATGTTCCTTAAGAAGTGCACAGCAAACAATATCAATATTTAGAGCACAGGCCTACTGCTGAAACAGACGTATTCACAAGCACAAAATCAAATCTGTGTGTGGATTTAGGGGAAGAAACCTTGAAAATGTGTCGAAGGGACACCTGGAAGCAGAGTAGTCTTGTTAAGCATGAGTATTAAATGGAGCTTAGAGACATCGGACCATTTGATAAGAAATAATAAAGACAATTAATAAAAATCGGACAGGTTTTCTAATCAAGATTTTTAAGACCAATATAAACCATAGCGATGTGTGTAATTCTGCCATGATTTGAACTACAGAATAATACATTTTAAAACACATTTAATAGATTTTATGTTATATAATTGTATTGTATTGTATGTTACATAATGCAGATTTAAGACAGCATTTCATAGTCGCCTCAGAGAGAACACTCAAAGATCACACTAAGAACACGCTCTGTGTGGCCGTCAGGGTCGGCCTTTGCTCTTAACTGAACATGTTTATGGCCGACATGTGAGAGGCTGCATTCAGAAAGTGTGAGGCTAATAGCTGAGCTGTCCCTGAGGACTTTACTGCAGAACATGCTTTCTTACTTAAAGGGAAAGGAACCCGGATAAGAACCTGGGAAAACTCTGGAGCGCCTGACATCGATCACGATGGATATGAGAGTGTAAACTGGATTCAGACTCAAAGACCTTCAGGTTAAGGTGTGTTCTCTCCACACCACTAATCATTAAAACAACTGAAGGACTCTGATAACATCCAGTAATTCAACTCATTTGAGCATTTAAGCTGTTTTTTTAATTCAGTCATGATTTTTGACCGTGTCAGTGCTTTAACCCCTTGACATACAGTATTGTTGCCAATTCACCTCGAACCAACTTCCTTTCAGAATGCATCCTGGATAGTATAGGTGTTCCCCCAATGCTGGTTCATACATGTAAGACACGTACCTAGGAACCTTTTGCAAGCGTTTGTTCCCTAGGGGACTGTTCAGTATTGTAACTACATCAGCATAAGGGGGCAGACACTTTTGATTTTATCACAACCACCTGTGCCTGACCAAAAGAGAGGAAATGTCCTGTTAAAGGGAAGTAGCTCTATGATAAAAAAAATAAAATGCACATCGGCTTATTGTTAGCTTCTGCAGCTAAAATATCGATACTACCTGTGACGGATATTTTTGAGGTTATTTGAAGTTTTCTGTTTGTCACGAATTGGCGACACTATGCCATGATGACACACGCACACACACACACAGCCACACAGCCACACACACAATGTTTAAAGTGCAATGTTCATCAATTATTTTATTATTTTATTTAACCTTTATTTTATGAGGTTTGGCCTCATTGAGATTAAAAACCTCTTTTCTGCCATAATTCTGCAATAAGACCACCTACACCCCCTGCATTGTGGAAGATTGTAGAGAGTCCAAACCAGAACACACCACACAAATACATTCCTGGATCTCCCTTTTTTTCTCCTCTTTCCCTTCCTTCCTATCATATATTTCCTGGTTCTTGACTCCCTACTGTCCCCTTTTATTTATTATTATTATCATTATTACTATTATTATTATTTTATTTTTATCTTTTTATTCATTGTTTTTCTTTTAATTATATGAATAATTGATCAATTTAGTAACTTATTCCGTGTATATTCCATTAAATATTTCACTAAACCACCTGGATGCGGCTGAAAAATGTAAAAGAAAGTGTAAAAGAAAACAAAAGTCTGAATGAAAGTTTTTTGAGTGTTGCCAGTTTTGCAATAAAAATAAAGTTTAAAAAAATCTCTTTTTCAAGGGAGACATGAACCAAGACAGGCAGCAGCACAAAAAGCACAAAGCTACAGACAGAATACAAAAGAGATAAAAACAATTTACAAGCACATCATTATGGATTAAAAAGCAGAGACATCTATGAGCCATGTCTTTGGATCATTTGTTCAACAGCCGAGCTTAAAACATCAGCCTCTTATAGAATCTGCTTGCATGTCTTTCATTTTTGATTTAAGTACATTTAAGGACACCAGCTCCTTGAGCTTTAAATCATTCTGCAAAGGTTCCAGTCTGGGGGTGAAGAGTACCCAAATGCCCTTTTCCCAATTTCAGTCCATGCATTATTGACATAATAAATAAATGAGACTGCAAAGACATTACTACCTACCAGGGCTGGGAAATATTACGATTTTTTTCCCTCTCAAACAAAAAAAAACCCTCCAAGTGACGCAAAAATGACATGAATCAAGTTCTGCCTTCATGTTGTCCAAATATATTCCTAAATAATCGGAATTTCCCTCTTAAAATTAAAGTGTGTGTCATAAAATGTTGATTATGTAGTTCTAATGCAGGCAGGTTTGCCTACATAAACACCGAAAGCTGAGGGATTTTCACAGCTTGTTAACATGTTACTCTCTGATCAATATTTAATCTAATTTTTTTTTAAATAAATACAAGCCATTAAAAGAGCTTGGGCAAAAACTGACAGGGCCACCATCATGAAATCTGTAAAATTTCAGTGTTTATATTTTTTCAAACTTTGCAACAACTTACAATTTAAGTAAGTGGATGAAAAAAATCTAGATTTTTTATTTTTAAATCTTCTGCAGAAAATCATTTGAATTAATCGATTGAATCAATATATTGCCCAGCCCTACTACCTACTGTTTAACATTAACATTCCATTAAAGGTGTAGTCAGCGATCTTCTAATCTTCTAATCTAATGCAGGATTTGTCAAAATCAACGTATTTCTCCTCTCCATCCATGTGGAGTGTTGAAAAAAAAGTCCAGTTTCAATACACAGCCTTGGCTCTGAATTTCAGCAGGTAAATACTGTGGCTCTGCCGAGTTACCAAAACAGAACCCCCCCTCCCACACACACACACACACACATCCAGGGGGTGATCATACTCATGCACAGATTAGACAGAGGGGGGAGGGGGAGTAGTAGCGTGCGCAGTTAGTGTAAGAGAGAGATACAATAGGTGCAGTAGCAATGGCTGAAAAACAGCCCAAAAGAAAAAGGTCAGAGGAGTGAAAAGTGAAAAAGAAGGGCTATGACCATGAAAGAGCGAAGACCCGGGTCAACATTGTTGTTGCTTTCCGATGGTGGAGGGAACTCCGCCAATTGAAAGACCTGGAAACGGACGCGGATGTCACCGTCTTTCTGCTGGACAGGTAAACAACGTTAGCTTTGTGGTGCTTCACATAACAGTAACAGCCGTCGGACATTCATCTTATCGTCTATATCGTAATCTGCCAGAATGTACTGTTGTTGTGTTATCAATAATGGTGAGTCGGGGTTACCTTAGCTACGTTGGTCAGCTACGCAGTTTCTACGGCCATTTCCATGACGATGCACGTCCATCAGCTTTCAGGGGTGGGTCTAAATTTGTTAATCAACAACCTCTCCACTCGTTTTCTCCCACATCGCTGACTACACCTTTAATGCCTGTTGTTGCTAATAAGCATTATACCTAAATTTTTATCTAGTCTTTGTGCTAGAGCCAAATTAACAACCTCCACTTAATTTAGCATCTGCTTGAAAGCAAAACACAAATATTTTTTTAATGTAATTGTGTTTAAATTCAGGTGTCAAGGGGTTAAAGTCTTTCTGCAGCGTTAGAAATAATCTAAAGTTTAGAGACTGACTGACTGTGGCTTTAAGGTTAAATGAAGTCATGTGATATTTTTGCCTCAGACAACTTTTGGACGATCTAAAGCCGACTGAGGCGAGAAGACCAGAAGTCCCAAACACACAATGGCTCCAACATGCAGCATTACTCCCGGTTCATTTAGTGGCTAATAGGACCTCTAAGTCGTAGAAAATCCTTCTGCGTGTTGCTGGCAGCAGAACTGAGTGTTTGGGAGTCACATTGTTTGGCATTTTGTCCACATTCCAGAGTTTTTGTGAGTCACAAGGTTAAAGTCAGAGGAAGCACCCGGCCCGGCGTGCATTAAAGGCCCGTTCAGAAATGACAAGGCCCATCATACATGTGAGAGCGTCTCTGGAGACATGACAGCTCAGTGAGCAGCTAAAGGCCAGTCCATTCATCGGAACAGAAAGATGTCCTTGTTATGCAAGACCTCGGCCTGCACCCCGTGTTCCTGCGGCCCGACGCTTCTGAGAAGTGACACAGAGGAACCAGAGAGACAAGGCAGCGCTGTCAGCCGTATCTTGGAGATCTTTGTTGATGTTTAGCTCGCTCAGATAAAGGAGTGGGACGAGAATTTAATGAAATACAAAGAGAGGGTCAGAGGAGGAGCAGCCTGCCGAGGAGTCTCCACAGCCGGAGGTCAGAGACGGTCTAATTGGTCTGACTGACGCGGTCAATTTGAGGCTCATCTTATTTTCCACATTAACAGGCTGATTTATAATCTGAGATTGCCCCTCGACTGCTGCTTCATTAGTGTGTATTACACCAGAGGGAGATTTAACCTCCAGTCCAACTGACTCTCTGGATCCAGACTTTAGTTATTGAAGTGATGCAGCAGCTTCCTCATCGTAACGTTTGATTTGTTCCTAAATATTGAGCAAACTTTTTGATGTTTTCAACCTGGTTTCCAGGATCTGGATAATTTGAAGTGGTAAGGAAAGAAAGAAATTATAAGCAGCTTCTTAAAAACAGAAAATATCAGTTTAAAGGATAAAACTTGAAAACTAGATGCAGAAAATACATTTTAATGTAATGTTCTTCAAGAAAAACTCATAGTAGACCCAACCTGGGAATCTAATCCTACTTGCATGATTGAGAACAGAAGATAGTCCTGATAATGTGATGACTGGCTTGTTGAACAGAACAGCTGAACTTAAAATGGCCTCCACAGAGAGGTGCGGGGATGTGTTTATTGCTGATGTTAAGCTCTTTGGTGAACAACAGGTTATGAAACTTAGATCTTTTTTTCCATCATGATCTTCAAGAAAGAATCTAAGTCCCCATTTTTTAAGTGTAACCATATTCAGTCAGACTAAAAGACTGTTATCTTACTACTTTGGAACTGCAGCATGTTGTCACCTCTTGTGTTGGAATCCCCTCCTGATATGAATCCTGGTTAAACTGGTCCTCCTGGACAAAGCTATCTTATACTGTTTATTGAAAAAAAATCAAGAATGATTGCATTTGGGTTTCTGGCCTTTTTTTTGTAGCCGTGTTAGCAGTTTTTTTGGCAACATCCTGCTGAACACACAATAATGCTTTAAAATTTGGAAGTGTGACAGTATGAGATGCATTTAGTGATAAAATTAAACTTTAAAATCTTGTTTGCTTGTGTCTACCACACACTACCACATAGGTATGCATTCAATATAGCTATTCTTTGATCGCATATGCTTTCGGCCTTGGGAACCAGAAGTACTAAATGCTAACTCACTTCTACAGTTTTGGACTCCTTTGGACAGCATTGGTCATCAATTCACGGCCCTGGGCCCACTTTAGGCCCCCCACACATTTTTATCTGGCCCTGCAAACATAACCCTTAAAACAACAGCATTCATTACAGTTCTATCAGGAATTACAGGGTGTTTGAGGTGTTTTATTGAATTTCACCTGTCAGCTTATATTAGCCATTGTTTAACCATTAAAACAAGTATAATGGAGTCCAACCCAGTGATGAAAAACATGACTGCCCCAGAGAGAAGTGGTCCGAAATATCTCATTTACCCAGGGTTCGCTTGGAAAAGAGATCTGCTGATCTCAATGGGACTAACCTGGTTAAATAAAGGTTAAGTAAATAAATAAATGTGGCTGGCAGCAGTATTGGTAATATGGGGTGACCTCAGTTTTAAAGGCTAAGAAACACATACAGTTTGTACAAAGCAGAAATACTGATTTAATGATATTTTAATCAGAGTATCCTTCTAAAATGTATATATATATGTATTTATATATGATTTGGCCCTAATAACAAATGTTTAGAACAAACCTGACCCTGATAATTTTACTGGATTGTACTGTGGAGTGAACAGTGAGTGATTTGCGCTTGGAGGAGAGCCTCAAATTCAGTTCCTATTTTTGACTTTGTTTATTGCACAAGTACGTTCGCAGTTGCTTATGATCAAAAAACAAGGTTTCCACATGTCCTGGAAAACCTGGAACGTGATCGACCATTTTTCCAGTCATGGAAAACGTCTAAAAAATGAGTCAAAAGTGAAATGTACTGGAAAATTATTTATTGTCCTTCTACCTTGTAAGTAAACACAAATCAAACTTAGGAAATGAAGCAAAATGTACTTGTTTATTATTCACACTTAGCCTTAAAATATGAGTGGATAAAAAAAGTTATAGAATAAAATTTAAAGCTCAAACAATGGTGACAAAATATATAATAAAAAAATGCACAATAAAATTTATGCTACTTAAAATGTTTTTATTAAAAAAGGAGTTAACACAGATACAAAAAAATAGTATAAATCATAAATTTATAATAGTAAGACACTACAAATACGTCATACATGTGGATTTTTGTTCTTTGTGTTGAAGTACTGACACAAAGGAACATGGAAAGCATAATATAACATATTTTAGGCGCAGGGTGTGTGTTTCAAGATGGCAGCCTCGTTCTTTTGGAGGCACTACAGCATTGTGTTTGTCATAGACTTTGTCATGTTGAAGCTAACATGTCTGTGTAGTTTCCTCTTTTACAAAAAATGCTCCTGTATGAGCTCACAGTTTCTCCTCTGATGTATCTTTATATCACATTGTTCACGAGGGGCTGTTCAGAGTGTGTGTGTCCCTAATTTACATTTTATTATTGAAGGTTTATATTTAAAAGCATCAAATTACTGCATCCATCCATAAATCCACTTTGATCTAAATAAAATGCGGGGTAGGATCCATGATGGCGTGAACATTTTAATCAAGTGTTGGTTCTGCTTCAGTGTAATAACTCACAGAAAGGTGACAGGTAATTGGAAATGAGGGCTGGATGCAGAAGTAATCTGATTGGCTGCTGTGTTTGTTTTTTATTTCCACTATCTGAATCCACCTTTGACCTCATCCTGACAAACCCATCATACATACCCTCCGCTGTCAATCACACACCCTGCCTCCATCATCCATCCTTCACCTGCCATTGACATCTGCAGCTTCTTTAACCCCTTCAGCGCCGTCAGCCGTCACAGGAGGTCAGAATTCAAACATTTGTATTTTGCATGAGACCCTCACTCTGTGGATGTAAATGTGCTCTCATGATGTGTAATAAACCAGCAGCCCCTGCCCCCACCTCCAGGGTCTTCTGCCTGTGGAGCATAATCACTGTCCCTCCCCCTCGTAGCTACACACCCACCTCCCCCCGTTTGCCTCCATCCATAATTCATCACCCGTGCAGGGTGTGTGTGAGCGTCAATGTACCCAAGCACTGCCGTGTGTCGTCTCGCTCCATGTTTATGTGTTAGACATGGACGCTGCTTATGTTCAGGGAAAAGAGTGTGTGGACGATGTGTATGTGGGTTTGTGAGTGGGGGGTTGGTGGGGTCAGAGGTCGGTCTTCCTCTGTGGCCTGACAGGTGAGCTGAAGCAGTACAAGGTGAGAACATTCACACTGTAGCATCCAGAATAATCTGGGAGAGCAGCACCATCAGAGGAACATTTTTCCTTATGTTTTTGACCAAACCTGATTCAGATATTCAATTTTTTGTGCCTTTATTGATCGGAGAGAGATAGTTGATAGGTTTGTGAAAGGGGTGAGAGAGTAGGGGAAGACTCTGCAAACTGGTCACAGGCTGGATTTGAACCCAGATGGGCAGAAGCATGGACATGCAACGTTTATGGTTGCTAACCACTCCTCCAAACCAGCACCCCTAATATTTAATTTTTTAACCACAAACACAAATGATTAAACACACAGAATGTTAGAGTCCATCACAAAAGCCAAAGATGACATGAGACTGACCCGCAGTCACCTCTGCCCACCTTCACTGTTTCCTTTTTATTTTTAACTGATTCAACAAAACATGAGGTGTCTGGACAGAAAACAAACAATTCTGATCCATGGATTTATCTCAATAAGTGGTAAGAAAATTGATCAAACTCCTGTTGAGACTAACTGTAAAGAAACGATTGGTCCCGTCAGAACATGCTGAGTTGGGCACTCCTACACATCTTCTCACATCCCGTGACACGTGCTCCTCCATATCTCACCCCTATGGGTCCACCCCCTACTATCAAGACCCCACATCTCTGGTGTCCCTGGTCTCTTACCGCCTTTACTTCCTGTATGGACTTAGATCAGCACAGCACTTGGACTACCTTAAACTAACTACAATACCTGTTTGTCCTCCTCCCTGTTGTCTTGTCCTGTCTTGTCTGTCACTATTTCCCCTTCTTTCACACTGTGGCGTGGCACGGCCCTCCCCTTCAGCTCACATCAGGGGTTAAATAAAGTTTGATTTGATGGAGATATTCACATATCTCTAACTGCAAAAAAAAAAATGCATTGGTCTTTCCAACGCTGCCATCGGACACAGTGCTCAGCTGTAAAGACAGTGCAGACAAGGGGGGGGGGGGGGGGGTTTCAAAGGAGACAAACTGAGAAAAACTAAAGAAGATTTTGGGATTGATGCAGTGTGATTGATGCAGACAGTCCACTTTAGGAGCTTTGAAATCAGCTTTGGACAGGAAAATATATTTTTGGCTACATTTTATTAGAGGTATAATGTTTTTTTGTATCTAAAATCTTTCTTGAAACATACAGTATCTCCAAGGTTACAAACAGCAGAGTATTGAACAGTCTACATGCAGTTTTTGTATATTTGTAGTTTTGATTTATATATTTAGTGCTGATATTAAACTGTATTGTTTTTTTTTGTTATCATTTAGGTGTAATAGTCATGAATATTAATGTATGTCTTGCTCAAACTTGATATTTTGGAGTACCTCAGGGCTGCTTACACGGCCGTCATCATACACCTGCTGGATGATGAGCCCGTAGGAGAAGGGCGAGATGTTCAGCTCATACTTTATTTAAATACAGAGATGGAATGGTTAAAAAATGTAAATGGTAAATGGACTTGAGCTTATATAGCATTTTTCTAGTGTTGGACTACTCAAAGCTGCTTTACACTGCAGGTCACACTTAGCCGTTTGCACCCATTCGCTCACTGATGGTTCTGAGTTTCTATGTTAGTTATCCATCAGTATCTCTAACACATTGACACGCCACTGACGCAGCAGTGGGAGCAACTTGGGGATAAGTGTCTTGCCCAAGGACACATTGTCATGTGTCGCCCGGAGCTGGGCTTGAACCTGCAACCTCCCGATCACTGACCAAGCGCACTATCCCACTGCGTCACCGACGCCCCAAGATGTATGAGACCACCTGTCATAAAAACAAGAAAACAAATATTTCAGACATTTATGAAAACATTTAAAGCTAAAAACACCAGTTATGATACAATATGTTTCAGACCAGGGTTAAAATAATAGAATGGCTAAATGGTACATTGCTATTGCTGCAGTTTTGTCCCACAGTTTTGGTTACACAGGCAGCAACAGCATTTGAGAGTGTCTTCTGGGTTTGTTTAAAAACATAAAACATTTGGACACATGCAAATGTAAAAACAAAAGTACTTTAGAAACCCTTCAAAATGATTTAAAACAAAAAATGTTGGTGTTATTGGACTAAAATGTTCAACAGGAATGAGGAATTTGACTAAATTCACCTTTTTTTATACCCAAATCTGAGCCGCTCACTAGACTTCTCTGAGAAGTCAGAGTTTAATCAAGCAGCACATTCAACCACAGCAACTATTTTTTCTGTCCAGGAATAGAAGGACATAACTTTAATTTGTCATCTTAATTAAAAATGACAAGGCTTTACTTTTATTCTGTAAAACAGCAAATTTAAAATTTCATGGATAGTAGAAATAATTATTTTTATCACAAGATAATTTCAGTTAAAAAGCTTCATACTGTTGTGTTTACAGTAACAGAAAAATTAAAATGATTTTAGTAATTATTAATACTGTTTAATTTGAGGCAGCAGTGGCACAAACCTTACATTTGGTTGAGGACTTATTCTTTTGTGAGACAATTTACATTTCTCCATTTGTCTTCCAGCTTATCAAGCTATTTTTCTCATATTTGTTTTTTGTTTGTATATAGTATTCCAATTTTTCTTAATTTTTGTATATTTCAAGAAAAAATACAGAGCAAGACATCCTTTATTTATAAATTAATAAAGATACTCAAGAAATGTCCAAAATAAGGAGAATTATATTAGGTAGTAGTGACGGTGCTTCAGCTCTGGCGGCCTCTGCTGGCCAAAATGTGTATTACATAAACATACATTTTTATATCCTTAAATATCAATTTGTTTAAAAATGTGAAAGAATAAAACATGGTCTCACAACAGGGTCAATGATTTTCTACGGATTGGATTTGAGCATATACTTTTTAATTTGTTTTCCCTTAAAGTTTTTCTATTACATTTAAATACAATGACCATAAAAATATCCACTGACCACTCTAGATTGAAAGTAGCAGATATATTTAGCAGGCAAATGAAACTTTTTGTGAGTGCATAAAATTAAAATATCTATATAAGTTTTCTTATTTTATATTTTTTTGTTGTGCGTATCACTAAAAACGGATATTTACTACAAATAAATAATTTATTCTTAGATAAGGATAGATAGACAGATTGATACTGTATTGATGCTCTTGGGGAAGTTCTGTGACCTAAATTCTCACAACATCACACACAGTATTCTTCAGTCAAAAAAATTCAAGTCTTAAGTAAAAATATGTAAAATTATGAATCACAAAACATAAATATGATACTTCTCTAAGATATTGATATTGCACATTTTCTTTGGATACCTGAGTGCCGACAGTGCTGTTTACCTATAGTACTATCTATGTAACTTTTTTTTTACTATTATTCCTGTAAGTGTAGTACTGTAAGAATAAAAATGAAATTGAAAAATTAAAATAGAAAAATGACTATGATGGCAATATTAAATCTCAGTATAAAGATTACACAGCCCATTAAGGCATACAACATTTTCTGTGAGCTTGATTACGTAATCGCCACAGGCTGAAAACCAAAACAGCAGCTGATAGTTAAACATATGGTGAGCATGCAGATAAACACACACATGACCTGTGCATGTGCTTCATGAGATGATGGATGAGGGTCAACCAGATGTTCACTCCTGAACATGTAATTAATATAAAGATAATTACCACTTCATAAGCAGCTTCATATCTTAATTAGTGCTGATGTAGGGCTAACTCTCATAGTCATTTATTTATCGTGCTGCAGGAAGTGTTGAAAGTAAAGATTGTAGCAGGTTCAGGTGTCTTAAAGTTATGTTTTTGTCCCTGGTTTGTTGCTGTAGCTCAAGCTTCAGCCACGATCAGATGATGTAACAAACAGTATGGAGTGAATAAATCCTCTGGGGCTGGACGGCTGGGTTTTGATTAACAGGTTGGATCAACATTAATCTTATCCTTAGATATGGAGGGGGGTTAGCGTCTGACCTCAGCTCCGACTGTGGCGTATGAGGCTCTGACATTTCAATGACACCGATCTGATGGAGGGAAATACGCTGGCTGCTGTTGGCCCTGAACACGTCATGCCAACCTCGGTCTTACCCGGGACACTGGAGATAACAAAAGGCGCCCAAACACTTAAACTCCTTAATGGAGGAGGGACAGACTGGAATTTTCTTTGCTGATCAATGCAGAAGCGTTATTGATGCAGCGAGCCAACAGGCTAACTGTAGCTGCAAACCAGCGAGTAGCAGCACACACCTCGCTCTAACTAAGCACTACGGAAGCCCTTGGAGTAAAAACAAAACAAAAACTTGTTTTTGGGGGCTTGAAAAAGGATGACAGACATCTTTTTAAATATTAATTCGTAAATTCTTTTAGATTGATCCAGAGTCTAAAGCTGTGTTTGCACCAAATGTGAATTTCAGTTAAAAAAAATCATAATGAATTAGCGTCAAACTTGTCACCAAATGACACAAGTTATTGCACGAATGGTACAATTTTTGCCTCTTCCACCATTTTGCCAAAGTTAAAAAATCTCAACCTCTGTGAGAACTTCGCCTGAATCTGTGATGTGACAGCCAATCAACCAATCAGTGAACAGGATGACATCACAGACAGAGAAGGAAGTAACCAACACTGCCTATCAGCATCAGAGCTCCTCTGCACGGTTATTAGAGTGTTCAGAGTCCAACTCACAAAGAGAGACAAGTAGAGAGTCTCTGGACATGTTTTTTTTGTTAAGGTATTTTGGACCTTCAATTAAAAGATCCTGATGACATAAATTTGGTACATTTCAAATTATTTCTGAAGATATTGTTAAAGCAATGAAAATAATGAAGGGGTGCCAATAATACTGAGCAGGACTGTATATATGGAATGTGCCTGGTTGCTAACCACTCCGCCAAACCAGCACCCCTCTGGACAGTTATGAGTATTCGCTATGGTCAGCTCATATTTAACACTTTTCATGCACTGTGATTAACACAAAGTCAGCCATCACAATGGCGAGCTGACTGTTGGTCTGTTTTTCTGGCTTAGTAGTGGTGAGTTAGTGTGTTTTTCACAAGGGGAAAAACACAACGTACATGTCCAGAACAGATTATTTTGTCACCATCGCTCAGTGACAGAACGTCTGCTTGACTTCAACCGTGAACTTTTCATATCATATAATCGGATATATTAGCAGACATCATTCCAGCTTTATCCTTTTCACTCAACAACCACGAAACAGTGCTGCTGACGGCCTTGCAGCATCGTCTTCAAGTTCTCTGTGGTTTCATCTAGGCCGAACTAATGTACTTACTAACTATTGTTCCCCACACAGACATGGATTGTCTCTCTGTGAACCAGAATAAAAACGTCCGTCATTGGTGTTATCACACACCCACACAGTACTGATTGGCCTTCACGGCACAGCCACATGCAACTTTAGCCAAAAAGTTCATTTTTTTCAACTTTGGTGACTTGAGTGATGCTGGTTGCACAGACAGGTCCCCCATTTTGCAACGGTACATTGACTTTACATGGGGAGTGGTCGCCTAGGTTGTCCAAGTCACGTTAGGTGTAAATGCACCTTTAGTGACCTCCTTGGAGCATTTTCCCGAGAGACATGTTCCTTTTTATTAAAAAAAGAGCTAATATTGAATTCCGCTTTTAATGTCCGATTCCGATTTTATAGGGTCCTGCTGTTGGAGCAGATGAACTGTCTGGAATGATGAATTGCAAAGTGCTGATGCAACATGTGCAGATCAACACAGTGAGGCCTGGCTACATCCAGAAATACTGTAGAAACTTTGCTGTAGTTTAAGTAAATAAACTGCTCCCATCACCTCTGATTCCATGTGATGAGGTGTCTTATTGCATTAATTGCTTTTACTAACACAGGAACCATCAAGAGTGAGACATCCAAACTGTTGGAGTGCATGAGCTTGCAGCAGGTTGTGTTTCCTCCTCACCTGAGTGTATGTGTGTGTTCTCCTGCACACACTCCAGCCGGTCCCTCGCCTATTGTCTCTTTATTACAACAATCTGATTCTAGGTCAGTAGAAAAGTCTCTCCTCTATTTTTGTCCTCTTAATCCCCTCTAAGAATGCACACACCCCTCAGTGTCCGCTCGTCTGTGTGTGTGTGCTGTCTGTTAATACCTCCAGCACTTTACACACTAATCCACTCACTATCTGCAGGACCGTCCTCCACTCTTTCCCCCCGTTTCCCCAAACACACACTCACGTCACGTACGGTGCACACACTTCATGCTGCTCTGGACACGACGGGCCACACACGTACTGGATATATTTCACCTGAGGGTGTTTGGGTCTGTGTTGGAGCACCCATGAGCGCAGGCATGGTGGTTGGAGCAACAGGCCAGGTAAGCTTTGATTAGCTGCTCAGCCGTGCACGTTTTTTCACGACAGCGGCTCCGTTTACAGATCTGCTCTGAGCTCTGAGCTCTGCTGTGCTGTCGTCATGTCATGGAGCCATGTTACAGGCGTGAACTCATAGAAAGAACAAGTTTAACATGCGTTTGAGGAGTTTAATTGGCTGGATGTCAGTTTACAGACAGCAGAGGGATCCTTAATCTGTTTACTCTGCAGAAGCATCAACCTGTTGCACTTACTGCAAATCTCTTAACCATTGCTTCAATGGAGATCTGACCTGTAGTTTAAAATTTTTACCTTTTTTGCAAACTATTCTCATAAATACCTGAATTTGACCCACTATACATATTCTTTTTAAGTTTTAGGTTCAGAATTCTTATTTTAAAGATAACTTCCATGTAAACTGCAAAAAGTTTGAGTGCATGTTATAGGATCTGCCTCTAAGGTTTTTTAAGTTCATAGTTTTGTCTTTGACGTTTCAGACACCTGTGGGAGTATTTACGCCAGTTTTAAGAAACACCATTTTGCTACCAGGAAAACAGACTCCTGTGCCGTGTTTACAGGCTTGGTATGAAAATCAAGTACCAAACTATCAGAAAGTTGTCTCTGCTTTATTTCATCATTGCTCCTGTTCTCTTAATGTCAGAGCCAAAGATGCTGAACCCTCCTCTCAGACATTACAGGCAGCAGAGCCATGACACAAGAGTAAACATCATTAATGCTCCTTTTTCTCAGTACCTGTTGAGACCCTGGCACCAAATTAAAAGCATCAATTAAGCAGAAATATTTGATCCCAAACATAACCGTCCTGAGCATGCACCCTGTTTACTGACCTGACTACCCGCAGGGCGCTGCATGAGCTGGGTGACGTATCAGCAAAACAAACATGGCGGTGGCAACAAGAGTGTTTAGTCTGTAGCAGTTCTTAGAGGTGTCATTTCTTAAAATTGCAGCAATTTGAGTCGTAAAAATCCACATTACAGGAAGTGCTGGGCAGTAAATCAGTGTGTCTGTATGTTCAGACCTGAACTTTTTAGGTTGTTGGATTAATAAGGATAAAATCAACCTGAACTGCACATGCAGCTTAGTTTTTAAGTTTAGCCCAAAGGAAACTACAAATTGGTCTTAATTTAGAAATGGTAGTAATTATGCTATTGTATAATGTAAAATTTTTGTAAGTTTGGTGTGAATTGAAATTGATTAATCTAAGAGAGGGTCAAAAAGTCTTATACTATACTGACCTATGACAGGTTTTAAACAATTATGTTATCATAGTAATACATATATTAGACATTTTTAACTTGAAGTTTTGATGTCTGTACAGTACTGTTATTTGATTTTATAGAATACATCCTGTTGGAAAGATATTTACTTGCTTTCTCAGCTCACTGCCTGTCCCATTACTCCTCCGTACTTCGCAGTAGAAGTACATCATACTGTGGATCAGACCAAACACAACTAGAAAAGTTCTCGGAGAGCGCAGACCTCCGCCAGCACCACAGTCCTCATCCATTTTGTGGTTTTCACCATAAATATTAGTCCTACCTTTATTTCATGTGAATATTTAGATTGACCATGAAGACATACAATTAGCAATTGAATTCATAATGATATCTATCTTAGTTCAGTAGTTATTCATGAAAATCACATTTTTCATCATGGTGGATCCAGACGCTGATCTGGATCACTCCCAAAATCTAATCATTTGTTCCTTGTCCCAATCCGGACATTTCCTGAAAATTTCATCAAAATTTGTCCATAAGTTTTTGAGTTATGCTGCCAACAGAGAAACAAACAAATAAAAAAACAGACACTGGCGTAACGTAACCTCCTTGGTGGAGGTAAATAAACAAACAAAAAAAAGCCAATGCTTGAAGGTTTTATTGAGTTTACATTTACATTTTAAGTATAAATACTTAATTTGATATCTTCCATTGCATGAACTTGGCCCTCTGCCTTTAAGGATTTAATAATGTGGCCTTCACGATAAAAAAGAAGTCACCCATCCCTGATTTAGATGTCAATTTGAAACAGTTTTTTCAAACTGAGGACAATAATGTTCAGCTAGCATAAATGCTTAAATGCGTGAGTTTACATGGATACTTTTAGTTGGTGCCATTTTTTATAGCTTATTTTCACTTTTCAATTAACAACAACTAACAAATGAAAGTACAACACAACACAAAAAATAAGGCTGACAGATTGTTCTATTTAAAATAGCCTCACATGGAAAATGCAACAGTATTAACATTAAAACAATATTGATAACTAAAGTCTAAAAACAAAACAAAAAAAAAGATCCTGAGATTGTTTAAATGTCCATCAATCAGTGCCATGTTAATAAGAAACTAATTTCTTCAACTGTAAACTCTACTAAAAGAAGGGGCTGATGCATTTTTTCACTTTAATATTTAGTCTTATAATGCGAAAATAAAATGCTTTGATTCAGTGAAATCTTTAAGTATAGCTGCCACGCTCTGCCTCAGTGTTTTTCTAAATGTTTGACAGTATAATAATTCTCAAACATTTCCTCTGATGTCTTTAGTCTGGGTTGAAGTCTTTGCTCTGAGGGTTCAGCCTCTCCGTCATCACTCCTATAGCAGGTGCTCTCTGACTGTGGTACATCCTGGTGTTAAATTAAACCTGTCAGCTGGGAGTGTGCTCCTCTCCTCTGAGGGACACCGCTCTCCACTTCCTGGGTTTCTAACCCCTAATCCCCCCATAACCAGGATTCCCTGCCCCATCTTTTCACACTGGATTAAAATCTGAGCGACTCATTAGGCAGACAAAGGCTGAACGCAGAGTTAAGTATGTCTCTGCTTCAGTGTGCAGCTCCTGACTTAAAGTGGAGCTCATAAAACATCATAAAACCGACGTGACTGCTTTCTCATTATTATAATCCGCTTACACACTCACTAAATATTAGAGGAGGGGGCTGAGAAAGATAAAACTGCATGTTCCTGGATTTAAAATGTTCTTGGTCAGCACATGGGTTTGTTTGTTGTTTTATTTGTTTATTATGCTTGTGCATTTTGACCAACTATGACGTAGTGCCACCATGTTCAATTGTCAACATTACGTTTCATACACCAGATGCAACAGGAAACAATTTCATGCCCAAGAAATAAAGAATATAATTAACCATCACCTTCTCATTTGTGAGGAGATGATAAAAGACAAAGCTCCTGTGTTGTAGAATCAGAAATGTCTCTCTAACATAGATTTTTAATGCAAGAATTAAGTTCATGTAAACACCTGGAAAGACTCTTGGATAGGTTTGTGTCTCCTTCAGTCAGACATTTTTAATGGAATCAATGGTACATTTGGGTTTCTTATCCATAGTCATGACCCTGCATGATCTGTTGTTTTGCTTTTTACTGAAGTCATCATGTGCAATCTTGATATCAAACCTTGAATTTAATGCAAATCTACCTCTGGACTGACATCAAAGGTGTAGTCAGCGATCTTCTAATCTTCTAATCTAATGCATTTATCAAATTCACCGTATTTCTCCTCTCCATCCACAAGATGTCACCACTGACAGCATGTTGAAAAAAAAGTCCGGTTTCAATACACAGCCTTGGCTCTGAATTTCAGCAGGTAAATACTGTGGCTCGGGCCGAGTCACCAAAACAGGTTACGCCCCCCCACATCCAGGGGGCGATCATACTCATGCACAGATCAGACAGAGGGGGGAGGGGGAGTCGTAGGTTGCGTAGCGTGCGCAGTTAGTGTAAGAGAGAGATACAATAGGTGCAGTAGCAATGGCTGAAAAACAGCCCAAAAGAAAAAGGTCAGAGGGGTGAAAAGTGAAAAAGAAGGGCTATGACCATGAAAGAGCGAAGACCTGGGTCAACATTGGTGTTGCTTTCCGATGGTGGAGGGAACTCTGCCAATTGAAAGACCTGAAACAGACACAGATGTCGCCGTCTATCTGCTGGATAGGTAAGCAACATTAGCTTTGTGGTGCTTCACATAACAGTAACAGCCGTCAGGCATTCATCTGATTGTCTAATCTGCCAGAATGTACTGTTGTTGTGATGTTATCAATAATGTCAGTCGAGTTGTCTGACGAGTCGGGGTTGCCTTAGCTACGTTGGTCAGCTACGCAGTTTCTACGGCCGTTTCCATGACGATGCACGTCCATCAGCTTTCAGGGGTGGAGCCAGGGGTGAGGTATGAAGGAAGAGGCGGGTCTAAATTTGTTTATCAACAACATCTCCACTCGTTTCTCCCACATCGCTGACTACACCTTTAATGTGATTCTGTTTGTGGTGACTCAGACATGTAGAGCTGGCAGCATCAGTGGAGCAGACAGTTGAACCTTCATTGTTCAATATCAGACACTTAAAAAATTGTATTTATGTTTGGCCTGGTGGTTAAAAACGGTTTCTTTGCTTTAAATAGTTTCTTGTCCACATCTTTTTTCCACTGGCAGTGCACATATTCCAACGTAGTCCAGTTTTCAGCCTTGAATGAACCTTCACCACCATATTGAGCTATATTCTCAAAACCTTAGGAATGAAAGTATCCTCAGAAACCATTATGCAAAGACTTTAAATAATTCCAGTCTTGCTCCTACATCAAATTCTTGATGCTGCTCCACCCTGAGCACAGTTCAACTTTTTGAAGAGCTCTGCTGGTCTGTGTCCTTTAAGTTCTTTGTCATGGACCGATCAAACTCAAGTAGAGATGTAATGCCTTCTTGGACAAATGATCTGGCTTGTTTTCTCAAGGGAACTATCTAAAGTCTTCAGTAGTAGGTTATGATCTCTTCACTTTGTTTTCATGCTTTCTTATGTTGTCTTATTGTCTTAGGTTTGGGGGACTTCAGGGGTGAAAGTTTGAAAAGAGTTAAAAGTTCTGCACAAAGGGGGTGCTGGTTTGGTGGAGTGGTTCGCAACCAGGCACCCCATGTATTTGCTTCTGCCGGTCCAGGTTCGAATCCCACCTGTGACCAGTTTGCAGAGTGTCTTCCCCTGCTCTCTCACCCCCTTTCACAAGCCTATCCACTGTCTCTCTCCTATCAATAAAGGCACAAAATGCCCCAAAAAATACATTTAAAAAAAAGTTCTGCACAAAGCGTAGGTTTCTTTCTTTACCTTGACATGTTCCGCCTTCCTCGGGAGTGACACCAGATGCTAGGTGTGACGCGTTAAATCAACTGGTGTTACGGAGGTGTGACCCTCCTGTCTATTTTTCTCACAGGAGGGTCACGCCTCCCGCTGTCTGTTGGCCTCTGCAGGACGCTGCTCCAGGTGTGTGAGAGCATATTTGCCCCACCATCCCTGGGCCCTGTTTCCTGATCTCGATGGCTTCCCTAATCCAGCACTGGTGTTTGCTTTCCTTGGTTTTCCCTTTTGCAGTGGTCGGTTATGGCAGATTTGTAGTTTTCTTGTTGTGCTTTTTCTTTTGACAAAGGAAAGAAAAATTGATTCATATTTGTTGACTTGATATTGAATTGGGAGGGGAATAATTGCAATGCATTAATGAATCGATATTTCTACCCACAGAAAGTATTTTGTTCAGGTGTGTGTTTGCTCATTAGGGCTGCTCTCAGTTCAATCTGTATTTTAGCTCTAATCCTGAATTAGAGCAGAAACTGGGCCGTTGTAAATGTGTGTGAAGATGAATTATGCGTGAAGCAGCGATGGATGATGTCATCAGGGCCTCGGGGGATTCTGGGATGGCTCATTTGGCTCGCTCGGGCGTGGTGCTGATAAATTGACTCTTCCTCTCTCTCTCTCCCACTGTGTGTAATACTCGCTCGTCCCTTCTTTTGTGTCCACTATCAGCAGAGATGGAGACACCAGATAGTCCACCACAGAGCGCTCACATCCATCTCCTCCGTCACACACACTCACACACACGCTTGTTACATGTAAAAACGTTGTACTAATGAAGCCCGGGGGACACCAACACTCACACACCCCGTGGAGAACCTTCTCCTTACCTCCCTCTGCTTCACGCTTGTCATGGCTCCTCCCCTCGCTCCTGTTGCTAGGCGACAGGTGATGGAAAGCAGCAGCTGTGTTACTATGAGGAAGCAGAGGAGATGATTGGCTGTAATCACGCACTATGACTTCATGGTTATCCAGCTTCTCACGATGATGCCAGAGCAGCAAAATTAAACAAAATGCATCTTTTGCTGCTCTGAGAGAAACACAGCACACTGTTTAAATCACAAGTTACATCTTTTAAAGAGTCTAGATACTCAGTAGCAGGACTGATTCATCACCTCAAATTTATTTAACTCTACTCTCGTGTTTTTACTATTCATTTAACGCCTTAGATATTTTATTTAAATATAGTTTGAGTCAGTTTATGCACTCTTTTTCTGTTAAATCACAAAGCCGCATGAAGAGAAATGGACCAAATTTTAGGATCAGCCTGTGGAAACATTGACCCACATTACTTCACTTAGTACCCTGACATTTGTTTTTCATCAGTAAAGTCTGGAGTTTGAAATATTACTAATGCTGTTGTTTTGGAGGGTAATGTGAAAGGGTCCATACCAGCTTTAAAGTTTACTGCCAGTTGATTTTCTGCTCATTTCAAACGGTACTGTACAGGTGGAAGTTTGAGTGATTCGGCGATTTCAGACGATCATTGACCACATCAGAGTTTCCGCTCCGAGCGGACATAAACAGCTCCGAATCATCTGAGGAGAGCTGTGCCGTCAGCTTTTCATCCAAGTTATACGGCTGAGTGCAGCGGCACTTCGTCAAGAGTTTAACCCCATGACTGTGTTGTTTTCGGCAGGGTCTTTACCGAAGGGGCGGATAATAGAGTCTCTGTCGGTGCTGCAGTCTTTAGTGTTAGCCGGGCTGCTAACTCTACTCATGTTGCTATAGCAACCAAACAGCCCGCACTCCTTTAGCTTTATACTATGCGCGCGCTCCAAGTGTCTGGTGAAGTTGCTAGTATTTCTCCCCTTGGATGCAACTTCTCTCTAACAAAGATCGCATTGAGCCCAAACCTTCGAGTGCTTAGCCCTCACCGACATGCTTGAGCCAGACGGCAGTAGTGTCATAACTACGTGACACTTGAAGTGACGTTTAAGTACCGAAAATGGTACAGTTTTTCCAGATTCTTAACAGTGTTCGTGTACCGACCCAATTGGGAACCGGTGCATGAAAGTACCAGTCCACAGTATACATCCCTAGTTCTTACTGATGCTTATTGGAGCATGGCATCCTTGTTTTACAGTGAAGGTCAGCTCAGCCAGCTCTCTCTCTCCATACCTCCCTAAAAACTCAGTTATGTTTGGTCTCTCTCAGACATTGATTTTTTGGCCTCAAATTCAGTATCCTACAGTGCATTTGCTTAAGATTTTGCGTGATGACTTGTCAAGCTTCTGTAGCCTGTTGTTTCTTAAACTATAACATTACCTGCCTGCACTTAAAGCTTTCTGTTTTTATTTCTTATGCAGTAATGACTTTTGTGCATCCTGTTGCTCTCAGCATAACTGTCCTCTTCCATCACTTAGCCTGGCACTGCATCAGACAGAACTGAAGCAGGCTTCTTTTTAGCAGGAAGCAGGTGTGTGAACACGTGAAGTTACATAGTGCTGAAACTGGAGCACTCTGTGTAGTGGGAGACACCATTCACTTTATGTTAGTTATTGTAGTATTGGTTTTACTTCAAAACTACAATCTTAAGATGGTCGTTATTGGCTGGTTATGATTAATTTAAGGGTGGTTTTAATCATATAATTTCAGCAGCTTCACTGGGAGTCAAGAACCAGGACTTATATTCCCATCACTCCTTTAATAAGAGTATCTTTATAAGTGGAGACAATTCATTGAGTCTCATGAACGTCTAAAGCCTCTCAGATGGATTATAGTCGCTGAACAGTGAGATTACAGTGAATTACATCAGAAGTCAAACCAGAACATTAATCTGATCTGACTTTTATGTCCCAGCGTTCCCAGTTTGAATGTGGAAATAACACTGAATGTGAAATATTACGATCCTGAAACACCTCCACCCTCATCATGTGTGTCAACAACCCTGAAGGGACTCATATGTCACATAACCCCCAACTCATTACTGATTTTGTGGTTAGCTGTAACATGAGCCGGGTCACGCTGAGCTCCATCCGTCCCAAGGGTTCATTAAGACGACGTGGACGAGCTTAAACTGTGAGAGAGCTACACGCTGCTTTGTGTTGTGTGGATGCTAACGGGGTAGTGACACACTGACACACATTACGGCTCGATGTGAGCAGCGTGCGGCTGTTCTGACAGAGGCGATGAATTAGAGACCCTCCCCACAGGGCCTCTGAACATGCATACAAATAAGCAGAGTGTTGATGCCCCCTGTGTTAGCCTGTCAGAGGTGAAGGATGGAGTCTGAGCTGCAGTTTATCAAACAGCCGCTCTGTAACGTATGTTTGTCATCATTTAAGATGCAGATTGTGTCACAGACAGGAGCTCAGCTGTAGTAATGACTGTGTTAATAATGCTGTTGTTGCAGAGGCCGAGGCATGGTTGGTTTGTGTCGTCTCTTTGTCTGCTCTTCACCCCAGGGACCCCCCTCTAAGGGGACACCCCTGTATGAAAACAGGCTCCTGTGGGAGGTCGTGAGGATGTTTGTGTCTGCCATGAAACATGGGTTAACACATTTGGTTGTAAACATAATGCTCTAGAGCAATAATGCAGGACTGCAGCTGAAACTAGCAAATGGGTGGGGTTTTTTTAATGTATTTTTGGGCATTTTGAGCCCCCATTGATAGGAGAGAGACAGTGGATAGGCTTGTGAAAGGGGGTGAGAGAGTAGGGGAAGACACTCTGCAAATTGGTCACAGGCTGGGTTCGAACCTGGACCGGCAAAGTATGCACATGGGACGTGCATGGCCGCCTACCACTCCGCCAAACCAGCACCCCATGGGGGATTTTGTTATGGTTGCAATTAAAGATGTCCCGATAGATCAGCTGTAGATGGGTGTGTAATGATTATTGTTAAGAAATCAGTTGTTGTCAGTTTATCAGCCGATATTATTGAAAAAGTCTTGGGTAAAAATGATAGGAAGAAGTCAACTGATTTTTCTAAGTATATTTATCAGTTTTCATCATTCAATATTAGAATGGTCAATGCACATTAAACAATCATAAACTAAACACAATTTCACCTGCAACCCCAGAACATCTGCCCCCCACATGTCAAACACATCAGGAGAAAGAAAAAAAAAGGAAAAGACAAAAAGCTTTTACGGCCAGATTGTGTGTACTGGAAATCAAATAAACGCCAATAAAATTACAGTAAACATTCATGTCTATAAGACAGTCTTTTGAAAAAGTCTTTTGAAATAGCCAACTGATTTATGTTTAACAAATGTGATTGGTTGATTAACAGACTTTTAACAGGTGCTCAAAAATAGGGATGGGAATCGAAAACCAATTCTGGTGGAGAATCGTTAACAACTCCACCTAAGTATTGATATGTTGAGTCTTTTAGCCAGTCAATTTCCTTATCAGTTTCTTCCACTGACAGGGTACGGAAGCGTCAGAATTGTGGCTTAAATTTTGACAAAAGGTGCCTACTGCACAACCTTAAGTGAGTGAAAACACCAGCAGCTTGCAGAAGCAGTTATCTGTGCTGTGACATGTGTTTGACATTGTTGTCACTGAAAATCTACAGGCCAACATTTACCCACATGGTAAATCTGCAGGAATCAATAAGGGAATAATTGAAGTATTGGACTCAAAGTGGGGGTATATCACCCCCATTCTGGCCTCTCCGTTTCTTTTAGAATTAATTTTAAGATCCTATTGTTTGTTTTTGATTCTTTGAATGGATTTGCACTGCCGTTCATCTTTAAATGTCCACACCCCGTCAAGATCTTTGAGACCCACAGAGCAGTTTCTTCTTGTTGTTCCTAAAGCCAGGCTAAAAGCTCAAGGTATCTGAGAATGTCCCTCGTCGTACATACTTTGAAATCTTGTTTTAAAACTCACATGAGAATCAGATCACTTCTATTAATAGTTCATAGTAGGGATTCCCAATACCAGATTTTTGCTGATTTCAGATATGATGATGTTTCTGAGCTCATTATATCCAAAACTGACAGCAGTGCTTTTATTTATGGACTCAAAACCTCTGCTTTGATAAAATTGACCTGATATTTTGACAGTGACAGTCTTACATTTTGAGTAGGTGATGATTCAGTGATGAGGAGGTAAACAATCAAGGGGAATTTTCACTTTCTGCCAATATTGCAGCGACTTTTTGGATATGAAGGACCAATACTCTGGAATATCCTCTGCAAATATTGGCAGGAATTGTCATATCTGCTGATAATGATGTTATACTGATAATATTGTACATCCCTAATTTATAGCTTTTACACTTGATGTAATCACAGTTAAACTCACTAGAATTCCCTCTGTACAGTATAAGCCAATAAATACATGGAATTAAAAACAAAATCTGTTTCACGTTGGGCTGTAAACGTGAGCATTTTGCTTTAACACAAATTTCAATGAATCAATGTTTATTTGTAGAACACCAGCTCATAACGAGTGTTATCTCACTTTACAGTAGAGCAGGTTGGGGACAAACTCTTCATTTTATGGATACACATACATGCAGAGATACGTATATACATGTAAAAATACACATTTACATATATATACAAATACGTACACCCAACACCCGACATGAATCCACATAGCCACTCATGAATCCCTCCATCATGGCAGCAAAACAAACCTCTGTTTAGATTTCAGGACTTGTTTTGTCTTTTGTTTTCAGACTTGAGCGGAAACTTGAATGACTGCAGTCCATGTTAAACACCAGAGGCGGCTGCTTGGTTGTTTATTGTTGTGTGTGTTTAAACTCTGATGTCAGTCTGCACATTTCATCTGCTTGTAAAACAAGACGCTACAAAAACAGCTTTGTACCAGCAGTCACCCGTGCTATTAACAAATGAGAGAAACTGCAACACCACCTCACTAATTTATTTATTCCTTGCACTGTTTCTTTCATCTTGTTTTTATGAATGGCACATACTTATCTTTTAGCTTGGTTTGACATTTTTAGGCTTTTTTTACCTACTGAAGTTCTAACTTATTCGCTTCTTATCTCAGGACTGTCCTCCTTGTTCTTGTTCTTTTAGCCTCAGCACTGTCGTCACTTTGTCTTGTTTTGTCTTGTTTTGTGTGTCTATAATACGAGAGAACTCACTCACTATAAACTGAATTTACCCAAGAGTACAATTAATGTTCTGAATCTGAATCTAATCCTCTTTCTCTCTCCTCTCTCTTAGGTAAGTTCAAACCGGTGGGTGGATGTTGGGACAGAGCGTGGTCCGAGGTATTGTTGGTCTGTTTCTTCCTTGTCTGTGCAGAAGGCCTCAGCTGTGCCTGCCTCTTGTTGTTGTATTGATTTTGACACTTGGGTGAGCACATCTTCAGCCGAGGAGAGGGAGCTGTGTGTGCATGTGTGAGCTGAAGAGTAACAGCCAAGACCATCAGAGAGACCCCCTGAGGGGCAGCGTCTGCACTCTGATCACACTCGTGTTATTTATTCTTACACTGAGTGAGGATGGGAAATATAACTTTAAAATGATCTAGGGGTATGATTCTCGCTTGGGGTTGCGAGAGATCCCGGGTCCAAATCCCGGACGAGCCCCCAAGAATATGTTACGCACCCGTCTAGGGGGAAGGCACGTAACAAATTTACCAGGAAAAAGGGAAAAATCACTCTCGGTCTCCAAAAATACAAACATGAAATATCATTTTCATGAAGTGACACACTGTGAGACAGCACTGTTTGTTAATTTAGAGCATTTTGCATTCACGTTTAGCAAAATCATACTTTAAGTTACTCTGGCAATAAATTTAAAAGTTCTTAACACCCAACATGAGGTTATTTATTATCTTGTATCACCAAAACAGACTAACAACTGCACACTGTCCCAATCACACAATAAATTGACCAAACTTTTTAAAGGCTGACAGCCTGTTTCACCTCCTTTATGAATGTTGCCAACTAGAGATGGGGTGATTACATGATGTCACGGTTTGCCACGGTTTAAAAAGGCACAATTAATCCCTAAGGCTGTCCAACACTCTTTTTTATTTTCCGAGCTCAGAAAAACTGACTGTAACCTTGGTAATAACAGATGATTTCCTTGACCGCTATCATGGCTCCAAAATGAATTATTGTGCCATCCTTACAGTAAACACTGAGTGGTTTAAATAAAAAAGTCTCTTAACCTCAAAATTGTTAAGATATTGGATACCTTGTATTTTACAACACATAGATATTCAGATCAGGGTTATAAAAAGATTACCCAGTGATTTTAAAAACCTGCATGCTGTCATTCAGTGTTAATGCTTTGACATTAGCATTTTCTGAATTTAATGACAAACAGTTTGTAGTGAAATACTTGTAGAAATGCAAATACCTCAGAATAATGCTGATAATAATAATAGTAACAGAAATAAACATAAAGTCTTTTAATCTCCTGTACTCAGTTTCATAATTGTAGAAGACAGTAATAGTGATCTTGGATGAAATGTGACTAATTTTCCAGCTCTAATTTGACAACTACAGCTTACCAAAATGTTGCCATTATGTAGCTTATGTGTTATGTATGCTATGTTTGATGGCTAAAAATCAATATGTTGGCTAATTTTGGGAATTTAGGACTTGGTTTTCTGTCTATAACATGGTTTTACTTGTATTCTGTTTAAGTTTAAAATCCAAGGGTTATGAAACCATCAGCAGAATGAGAATATTTAGAGTCATAACAGTCTGCGTAGTCAAGTAAAAACACTGAAAATCAGATAAGAGCCCACATTTAAAGCCACAGTGCTCCTGTCCTCACAGGATATATTTGTTTTGTAGAAGTGAAAAAGTTGGTGCCCTCAAATCTGCCTGTTTTCTAATCCGGTCTGGTCTTGAGCAGCAGAGAGGAGGTGTATTATAGCAGTAATCTGCTGAGGGTCTCAGAGGTTTAAAGACCTCCAGCTGCTCTGACCCCCCTCAACACTCCTACAGACTGGACTTAGAAGAGACTGAACATGCACGTGCTGGTCAGAGCCTCAGGCCGTGACAGAGACTGACCTCTTAGCCCGCGGGCTTTAGGGATAGTTAGCTCGGGTAATTGGTTCATAGGAGGCCAGAGCCAGAGAGAGCAGAGAGAGACGATTATGTGGAAGCATGTCAGCGTGTTAGCGGGTCAGGTGTGCAGCAGGATGCATGAGAAAACATCTGAACCTGCAGCTCAGAGCTCAGGCTGCTCTGTGTTAGCAAAAATCCTGAAATCATACATCCATTGCAGGTTTTTTATGCCTTTATTGGACTGTGTTGGAGAGTTGGATGGACTTGGACAGTGGAAGTAGACAACAGCTGATGTACATGAGGCAAACAGGCTAACCACACTACAAGGGATCACACTGGTGTTTTTGAAACCAGCGCCAGTATTGATTTATGATTCCTGAGGATTTTCTGTGTGAAAGAAGTTGTCCTCCATTGTTGTGTTTCTTTGTTTTTTGCTCAACAACAGTGTGGTTCAAGAATGAGTCAAAACACTGAAGTGAGTTAGCATTTAGCACCTAACAGTTCCAAAGTTTGAAAGTCTGTGAGATTTTAAGACAGCTTTTTGGATACATACCTGAAATATGTTTTGTGATGAACACATGCATGTGAGACAGAATATAGGACTAAGTAAAGATGAAACATTGATCATCTCACTGTACAGAAATCCATCAATTCATGGGAAAAATCCCTATTTTGCAAGGTGCTAGAATCATATTCAGTCTTAAGTACATTGTTCTGATTACACCTGTCGTGTGGAGAGAAATTTTTTCCTTCATTAGAACATGTTTATAATAACAGCACCAATTTGACGAAGAGACAAGACCATCCACTTCTATCATGAATACTTTGCTAAGGCACATTTTACATAAAGATGTAAACATTAAAGATATGACTCTGGACTTCATAGACCCAACTTTCTTTAAGCTTCCCCTTAACTCAGTTTCTCGCTCTATAAAGCAGAATCCTTTGGACCCCTCAAGTACCACTCCCATCCCTTTCTCAAGGACTTCACATTCATGCAACAGCTCACGCTCTACTCCTCCTGTTAAACCGACTATAGATCATGTTTTATGGGCTCTGTTTGTTTGTAGAGCGACTCTGAATGGGCCTGAAGATTGATGGTTGCACCGCCATGGCCGTGCCCCCGCTGCCTGTGCAGAAATGTAGTTTAAAGATGCAAAACCCGGTGAAGTGCTTGATGCAAACAGCTGGTTGTGGTGCCCATTTGCACAACTTTGTCAACACAAAGAGGATTTTTTAGCTGCTTTTACATCCTCATCTTCAACTATAGAAGCTTGTTGTTGATGGTTGGGGGAAATTTTTTGGAGTAATTATGACAAGAAGAAAAAATGACTTAACAGAATAAGAATTATTCCAATATGCAAATGTCAAAGTTAAAGTAACAATGGCAAAAAACTGGGTTAAATGTTGATTTGCACAAAAACTCTGTTTTTACAAGCGGTATTGTTTTCAACAGGAGGCAGTGGATATAATGGCAGATTGTTTGAAAGCATGTCCAAAATGTGGGTCTTATTTTGGTCATAATCTGTAGATAGTAACATTTTAAGTGTGATTTGATTTGCTAATCATGAATGAAGTTTTCTTCTTCTTTATACAATCTACAACAAAGATTATTTCAGGAAACCCTGCTTTGTCTTATTTAGCCTCTGAAATTTAGTAGTTTTGTATTTTGTTTGCTGCTTTGTTGTGCACGTTCTCAGAGCTGCAGGTCGTTTTCCTCCCCGTCCACGCCTTCTTTTTACCTGTAATGCTCACACTTACCAGCAGGTGGCACCGTGGGGTTTAGAAAGTGAAGTGGGTGAGGCCGGAGAGGAGATAAACATTACAGTCGATGTCTTCAGAGTGTAATGAGCGAGCATTTTAATGATGACGGGATTTGTTTATCATTGATGGTGGCCTTTGTCACAATGTGGGTGTGTGTGTGTGTGTGTGTGTGTGTGTGTGTGATATATTTGTATAGATGGTGTGTGTCTGTGTGTGCTGTGTTTTCAGCTGCCTAGTATGAACACTGCTCTATTCTCATTTGGAGCTAATTTTCTGTCTGGACTGTGGTAGAGAAATGACAGATTTTTGTACTGGATTAACATGTTTTGCTGCCAATATGAAGTGCAGAAGCGGCTTTAAAGGCAGAAGCGGTGTTGTGATTTCAGCACCATGGACAGCAGTTCTGCTGAATTGGACTCAAATAGATGAAGCTGTTTTGTTTCAGTCTGTGCTTTGTGTTGCTGTTCAGTGTAAAAGTGGCAAAAGTGAGGAACAAAGTTAAATTAATAAGACATACAGCTGCTCTCTCTTCGTCAAATAGGCAAATAAAATGAAAAGAGTTCAACATGAAAAGACAAATAGAAACAAAAGAATATTCTCAGTTAAATTGTGCTCAAGACTATAAATCTAAACATTGTATTATGGCAGAAATGCATGAACTAATCCTTTAAAGTGACAGTAACATTATTTAAACAGAACGTAAACTTCAACAACCTCTCTTTAGCAAATAATAATTTATATATAATATACAATAATCCATTCTAAATTAGTTATCTGGGTGTTAAAACAAACTATAGCCTTTAAATGCATACTATAATTTATATTGTATATCATAATCATTGAAACTATAGTATTTACCACACAATCTCATCCTTGCACTTTCTACTGTGTTTATACTGTTCACAATTATATTATCATAGCCTGTATCATAGTCAATATCCTGTACCATAGTCATAGCCTAGAAACAACCTGTATATACCTGTATCTATAGTATTTAACACATAATTTCATCTTTGCACTTTTTATACTATATGTATAACACACTGCTATTGCACTTCTGGTTAGATGCTATCTGCATTTCGTTGCCTGTACTTGTGACATGTGCAATGACAATAAAGTTGAATCTAATCTAATCTAATCTAATCTAATCTAATTTCAGTGCTTAAAATCGCCTAAAATGGGACATTTTAGTTGTTTTATGAAGGCCTCATTATTTCGGATGATCTTCACCTCTGGAAATTCAACATCTAAGGTGATTTATGTTTCAAAATGACTGAATAAAACCTTTAAACCATAAAGGTGCATTTATAATGCAGCATTTATCAGCCTGAGCTACAGGGTGTGGCCCTGTATCGACTACAACTGTTAATCTGTGTGACATTGTGTCTCTAAAATGAAATAAATGGACTCAGGGTTGTATGAGCATTGAGTTTTAGCAGCTGTTTAACTGTTGTTGTCTCTTGTTTATTACCTCCGTGAAGGAAGTTATATTCTTGCCTGCATTTGTTTGTTAGTTTATGTATTAGTTTGTTGACAGGACAACCCTAAAAGTTTTGAATGGATTTTGATGAAATATTCAGAGTTTGTTGTTTATGGTACAGAAAGAGAAAGATTTTGTTGGTGATCCAAACATGGATAGGATGAAGTCAGTAGGTTTTGGTTGTGATCTGACTTAGGATTTGGATACAGGAATTTTTCTAAAGCACTTCTTAACAGTGCAAGACAAGGTCATATTTCCTCATTTTTTGGCAATAACTCGCACCCCCAGTTTTTATCGTGACGACTGAGCTGGTCAAAAACTTTCATTCTGCAAAATATCGGCATGTTGTGGTGTTTTGACCTTTACATTATGTCTTTAGTTACTGTTAAGCAAGGATTTGATTGAAGTTGGATAAATAAATAAAAAATGTCTCTGTGGAGGATCGTGAAGCTCTTTTTCCCTCCCCTTTGGCATATCTGAGGGAGCAGGAAGGGTACAGGAGGCTTTGATAATGAGTTCTGGATTGATTGTCTGCCCATTAGATGTCTGATGGAAGAAGGAGTACGGGTTACGGGCTTCTGCCTGTGATGAGCAGAGAACACACATGTAGATGGAGGCTGTATAGCTATGACATCATAAACCCCAGGATGCGTTTAAGTGCCATTTTGTTTAAAAAAGGCAAAGAGCATTTCTCTGAACTGAGAGCTTAGTTAAAGATGTCATGTTCCTCTGCTCACAAAGACCCTTCAACAACATTAAATGCAAAGGAAATTGACTTTGCAGAACATGTCACCTTTTTACCTATCATTAAACAACTCTGAACTTTTCAGTTTTCTTTTTTTATTATTTATTTTTTTTTTATTTTTTTCCCATAAAATGAAGAACTTTTCTATTTTCTAAATAATTAACTTTCAAACCAGAAACTGCAATGAGGCTTTTCTGGGTTTTATGTCAGCTACAAGCATTCATGATTAAGACAGCCACAGGATACGGTCTTCACTTTAACGATGCACATGACATCTCTGCTCTGCACTTCATTGGCACTGAACAGGTCAAGTTACCACTCAGGGGTGACAACCATGATGGACTTTTACAGCAGCGAAAAGCATACTGGATCCATAACTTACAAACTCTGACTCCAATAGGTCTTCATGATGAACTTTCTTTTAATATTTTTCTATGATTTTTAATGGAACATGTCCCCCTATTTTTGACTATAATGTGGGATACATATGAAGTTTCACATTTATTCTTAGGCCCACTTTTAATGACCAGGTGACCTGTTAAATGTGTCTGAAGTCAACAGGAAAACTGCATATTAGGCTGATGGATTGTGTAGTCCTGCAGGTTTTTTATTGATTTATAAATGATCAGTGTGAATTTTGACAGCACTTTTCAATTTGTTTTAGTATTTTGCCTATAATATCTTTTAGTTTTAGTCATATTTCAACCACCTAAATTGTTTGGAGTTTAGTCTAGTTTTAGTTGATTGAATTTCACATTTTAGTTGATGAAATCTACTATGAATTTAGTTGACTAAAACAAGGATTTTAAAGTCAAAGGCATGTTTTATGTTTCCTTGAATTTCTGAAGTCATGTTTTACACTTGGATCCCACCACCATTAAGCTAAGACAGTTTTGGTTGGATGCCCCTCTTAACTCATCCAACCTTTCCACACAACTAAAGTAGCTGTGATTCCTAACTTGTCTCTACTTTCTATGTGATAAAATTAGGTCTGACTGGATTTAATCTCTGATAAACAGTTTATCCTAGTTTCTATTTGTTAATGAAAATGTGAGTTAATTTATTTTCAGTTTTTGTCAATGCACACTTTTTTTTGTTGCGTCTTCTAGTTTATTCAGGGGAAAAAAGGTTGTTGATAAAAACTATGATGAAAATAATTAGTTGATAAATTAACACTGGTAATGATCAGTAAACTGCGTCAACTTCGAGTCTATTTTAATGCTTCTCTACAATGTTACTTGACTCATGGACCTTTAATGTCCCCTAAAATGTATGATTTTAGACTGTTTTTTTCTTTTGCAGTCTTATCTGTCGACTTTACACAGACTTCCATCCTATTAACTCTCTCAGTCAGAAAACTGATCTTTGTCTGTTAGTTTGTTGGTCCAGATATGACGTGATGATGATGACTGGCCTCAGGTGTGATCGCCACTTCCTATTTGAGACATCCTGCCCTCTTTAACAAACTGTTTGCCTGATGAAGGTCTGAGACTGAAATGTTGCATGCTTTTGTAAATTAATTTCTTGCAAGTTAGACAGTGTGCGGGAGTCTGCCTTCATGTTTAAATGAATGTTTTTCTTCTTCAATTCTCTTGAATTAGACGTGCAAAGTACTTTCCTGATTAGTTTGATTTGCTGAAATTTGTAGTTTTTTTCTTACCTCCACCAAGAGGCTGTGCTTTTGCTGGTATTTATTGGTGGCACAAGTCATGGCACAAGGATGAAGTGATTAGATTTTTAAGGCAATGTTATGCCCACCACAAGACAGTCCAGCTGCAGACCTCAACTCTCAGCCAACGAATATTGTCATGGGACAAGAAACAGGTGCTTAGATTGTGTCAATCTGAATCTGGATGTGGATCCAAGTTGTGATTTGATATCTTTTGAAGTAAGACTACGGCCTCTTCTTCATGCAAAAGTTTCTATAATGTCAGCTGACAAATCAACATAAAAAAGATATATCCCTGCTTTTCTTCTCACGTCCATACTCTCAGTACTTTAACTTTCAACCTCAGTAATAAATAGATATTGATTATCATTTTATATATTTAGCAATTTTCCAGATTATTGACAACATGAGACTGGAGGAACTTGCAGCTCCTCTTCAGAGACTTGAGCCCTGACAAACTTGAGACTTGACTTGAATTTGCAAATACTAACTTTTTCCCAGCTCTGACCCGTGTACCCAAATGCCATACATACACTGGAGTTGGTAACAAACCTCGTGAAGCAGCTTCCCTTTTTCTTTTTCTTCATAGTTCTGATGCATGGAGCTGAAAGTGTCAACATGTGCTGGAGAAATCTTTGTTTTTCTGTGTATATTTATGTGAGTGTGTTTGCTCCTGAGCTGTGAAACCTCCCAGCCTCTGAAGCAGACCGTACCATCACGTTCACAAACAGGGGGTGGATGGAGTAAAGCCCCCCCCCGACTCCAGCTGAAGTGGTACCTCCCACTGCTCTTTTCTCCAAAGGACACCGGCTGATGCTTCCGTGTCCCGTCTCCCCCTCCCACACACGTATCATTTGCTCTGACTCCTCCCTCACAACGACTTTCTATAATCCCACAACACCCCTCGCCCTGCCTCCCCCCTCCTCTACTCCATGAGCGGGGTTGTCATGAATTTGAAGAGTCCAAGTCGGAGGGTTCCCGGAGCATCTGCTGCTACCTCGGCTCACAGGGAGGCGGGGCTGTCTCCCTGACTCTTTGCCTTTTGATTGGTCTGCTAATCCTACCTCTCTGTGGCGTGCGGCGGCCCACCCCGGCTCTCTCCATCCCTGTCTCAGATGCAGTTATCCAGGCGGCAGGGTGGGAGCTGTACAAACACTGTCTGCATGGGTGAGGAGAGGAGCTGTTAGGTTAGAGGAGCTCGGTCCGTCCATCCTCTGACCGTGTGTCCTTGGGCTCGGACACCTGGAGAGATTATCAGGGCTCAAATCCGCAGATGAGGCACACGATCTGAGAGGACTTTTCATTTAGTTTTCTTCGTGTGGGAGCACAGCAGTCATGGCTCACGCAGCGGCTCACATTAAGAAGGCCAGGTCCGAGATGGACCAGCCCCCGGACCTGAAGGCTCTGGAGAAAGCCAGAGAGAGGAGGAGGCGTTCCCGGGAGCGGGCTGAACGCAAGCGCAAGGTACTCACCCATCGGAGCCACCCTCCCATCTGACAAATCATCTGTTTCCTCTAAGTGTGATCAAGATATCAGTCACTTGATGGCACTTGCCTTCACCCCACCACCCTGTCATCATCATCCAGAGCCACCTCGCTCTGAGTCTGCCATCAAGAACTGGACTCGGGTTCAGGATGCAGAAACTCTCATCAATTCCCATCTTCATCCAGTCATGTTTCACAGCTTTAATGTGATAAAGATGGTTACTTCATCGCACTTCCAGTCATCCCTCCATCTCTTATTTATCATTAAAGCGTCACGTCATCCTCACCAGATCTTAGCAGCATCACTCAAGACTGGAGACCAGTTTGCATTATAGATATGGACCACCAGGATTTCATCCTCACCACAGAGCTCAGCAGTGATTACCTACATTTTTAACTCTGGGATCAAAAGCCTAGTCCTGTACACGTTCTCCATTAATATTTAAAGCCCTTCAGTCTGTGATTAAACCCTGGAATTAAACAAACCAGCAACAACAAATTCAAGACTTAAAGTGTTTGGTTTGGCTTTAAAAGAAGGTAATTGGAAAACGGTGAAAAAGGTACAAAAGCAAATGTGAAAACAGAAATCAGCTTTTTTTTATCATGAGAGCATTACTTTTAAAGCTGATAAAAAGTTTTTGATATCATACTGATACCAATGCAATTAACAATTCTGCATATAGATCGGATGCTGTAATGATTCCCTTGATGACTCCTGATGATTTTTTGTGCAGAATAAAGTTTACCTTAATAAGGCAACAATGTCAGACACATGACAGTCCTGATATTCAATGCCTTGCAGCATAGACAAATGATTTTTCAAGTTGCTGGTGTTACTATTTACTGAAAGTTGAACAGTAAGTGTCTTTTTACTTCTTTGTCAACATTTTCAGCTGACTGTCTCTGACGAGAGCAGGCGTCCTTGATTTCCAAAGTGCAAAGAATTGAAAGAAGGACTGACAAGAAAAATGTTTGAATTCTTAAGGGAGTTGTTATTGATTCTCAACTAGGATTGGTTTTCAATTCCCATCCCTAATTAAGTAGAGAATTACCTCTGAACAGTCTAATACAGTTTTGTTGTTAAATTTCATAGTTTCAGAAGATCAGAACGGGTTTGTGTCTTTATCACTGTGAAAAATTTTAGTTCCTCCAGTCAAAGAAACTAAGAACAATATTGTCAATGTCAGCCAAACCTGAGTGTGCTGCAATCTTCTGTGCATGCTGGGATATTTTAGTGTTTTTGATGACCATCATTTGTTCGTAACTTTTAACAATGCAGTAAAAAACTATAAAAACTCTATCTGTTGTTCCTAAACTTTTTTCTAACTTTAAAACATAAATATCCTTACCTTATCTTCTGTTTTAAATGCTAGCCTCAGGTTAACCTGTAAGGCCTCTTACAAATTAACCAGTGCTTTGCTCAAACAGGTTGCTTTATTTTTTCTCGCCTTGCCCCCTGGACACCGCTGCTGGCCCCACATTGGGACACACCACAGTACATTATGCTCTCTTAGATTGTGAGCACAACTATAAAATGGTGTGTTCACTGTACAACGAATAGGATTACAGACATATCTATTGCATTAAAAAGTACAGAAAAGTTTACAATCCCAATGTCGATTCTGCCGTTATTTTCATGCATTTAAAACTGTGTTCTTGTTTTTTTTAATAATTAAGAACAAAAAGATATTCCATATATGTTTAGGACTCCCATATAATGTTTCCAAGGTATCAAACAGGTATCAGTCTTGTTTCTTCTTCCTAGAGTCATACCAGAGAACATAACTTTGATATTGTGACAACTAGGAATGGGACTTGAATAAATAAAGCAGTGCCAACAATGTCAGATACATGGCACTCCTGATATTTGATGTTGTGCTGCATGGACAAATGCTTTGGCAGGTTTCTGGAGTTTCCACCCTTGCCTGAAATCACACAGACGTAGACAGTGGGTGTTGTGCAGCCCTTTGACTTCTTTGTTGTTGTCTCTGCTGGCTGCCTCACTTGAGAGCATCCCTTAATGTAAGGCATGCAGTACAAATAGAAACAACTGTTAAGGGAATTATTAAAGGGACTGTGAGGAGTTTCTAAGTAATTGCAATAAAGTCTCACTTTTAGATATATGCTTGATCCAAATACACACTTTAAGATGAGTTTTATAGCATCAAAATAGATTATCTATAAATGCTACTCCTTAGCTTCGCGGTCGGGTCAGACAGGGCTGGACTGGCCTGGATACTCAACTTCAGGAACAAGACAAAACTAGAGCAAATTTATATTATTTGGACGTGTCTTAAATAGCCGGCTACAAAACTACGATTCTACGTTTTCCAAAAATTGCTTGTTGTCACACATCAAAAGCTACCGCTACGTAACTACAGAGAGATCCATTACCTTGTCGCTTTGCATCCTGTAAGTTGTTTAAAAAAGAAGTTGTAAAGCAATGCAGAGTTCTGAGGAAGGTCCGAGCTGCTTTCATTAGCATCTCAACAAATGCACGCTTTGGCTTGGGTCACGTCTTTGGTGCATTCCAGTTGTAGTCAGAAGTAGGAATTTCCGGGTTCCGAGTAGGAAACTGCAACTGGAACATCCCCCGAATTTCCTACTGGGAACTCGGTGAAACCTCGCCACCCCCGAGTTGACAATGGAAGATGGATGCCCCCAGTGTGAACAGTTATTTAGCTCCTGTAATAATCAATTTATTTGTACTTCTGACTGGGGTGTGTCGCTCTAGATCAGCTGTATACATAGTATTGTTAGACTTATATTTACAAAAATGCTGCCATAGTGATAATCACATTCTTCATACAACAACACAGGGCATGCTAACAACAGCTAACAATAGCCTGGTAGATCGGCATGATTTTTTCTGACTTCAACTGGAACCCAATAAGTCGGAGATGATGTCACTCCCAATTCTGAGGTTACTGGAACGCAGCATTACGACAGTCGCCGCGCATGCTCATGGGTAGCAGAGTCTTTATGTCGCCGCAGATAGATTCTCCTCATAGCACCTTTAAGCATAAAGACAAAATAGAATTATTCCTTAAGTCAGTTGTTAGATCTTATCACTGAAATTTGTTTTTAGTCTCCATCTTAATTGTTTTTTTTGCTACAGAAAATAAATATATATATATCAGCATTCAGATAAATTAGGAGAAGATGTTGACATTGTTCCAGATCAGCTCTGTTGTGTCCACATTTTTTCCTGAACTATAAAAAGTGTAATGTCACCCATGAAAACACAAACATGCTGTGAAATTGCTGGCCTCCCTGCCTCGCCTTATCTCCTCTCCTAAAGCATCTTCCTCCCTCTGTCATCATCATCACCATCATAAATGACCTCTATACGAATCATCAATCACTCAAATCAGTGTTGTCGTCTCCTCTCTCTAACCTTCACTGCGTGGGCTCTGTCATTACACTCTCTCTTCATACAGCAGAATTCCTACAAACACCTCGTCTCACTCTGCATGTACCTACGCAGATCAGTCTCTGGTGCACTGCCGAGCTGCGCAGTGTTCGCTCGTGATCACACACATCCTGCTGCTGATGGGGCTTTTAATGGAGAGGTGTGCTTCATCTCTCTGGTCAGTTGTTTCAGAGTGTGGGTTTCTGAGTGTTGACGCAGGATTGCTGTACTTGAGGCTTTTTGACAGCACAGCAGTGACTCTTGACAGCTTTGTGAGGATAGACATGTTTTACCAAATGCTCTAAATGCAAGTACATTTTGTTTGGAATCTGGTTCCTTTCTGTCTCATGTCAAGTTACATCCAAGTGATCTTAAACAGACTAAGCTTTTAATCATTTAAAGGTGTTTTTGGATTGGATTACTAGACCTAACACCTCCATTATGCATTTTGGTTTGCAACAGAAGCCCACACAGGCTAGAAAATCATAAAAGCTTCCCAGTAATGAACACACATTTCACAATCAGTACAAAAATTTGACACAATGCTCCCGTGGATTTCATTACAATAGATGGATATTGATATTTGGGGCATTCATTCTAGCAGCTCATAACCAATGTGCAGCCTTTCAGCTTTTTTGATTGCTGATTTACTTCAGATATCTGTTTAATTGGACCTCCTTGTGGGCTTTCTTCCTTTACTGTCGCAGCCTAAAATGACCAAATTTGCAGCAGTTTTATGTCTAAAAAGGTTTGTCCTGAAGTAAGATTCTTAAAAAGCCCATATTATACTTTAAGTGAGGTTTTTTGCCCATTAGTGACATTAAAATATTTCCTCAGTGTGATAGAGTAACTCTGCAGCATCTGGACTTCTCCCTCTCTTCTCCCTCTCTCTGTTCACAGTGCCAGTAGCTGCCTGAAATGGCTTGTAACCTCTAAACAGACCAACCAGTGTCACATCCTGCTATTCTTTCATCCACAGTTAACATACATTGCTGGGTAGAGCAAAGACTATCAAACAAAAACAAAGTTGGTGCCAGACAGCTCTGCACTGACCAATTACAACAGAGTAGATTGGTTAACCAATCAGAGCAGACTGGGCCCATGAACAAGGAGCTCCAACAGAGTGTCTCAGACAGAGTGAGACTGGAGGTGGATCAGGGGTACTCAGTATGTAAATTTGGAAGATTTTTGTACATTTTGTGGTTGTGAACAGCACTCACTTTGGATGAAAACGAGAACAGCAGCTAAAGTGGGGTACACGCAAGGATTTTCTAAATCTGTGGAGATTTTTTTCAGTCTATTAGAGGCCTCACATATGAACATAAAAAATCAGGCATTGAACAGTTCTGATCTTACTGTGTGTGGTGAGCTCTGATAATCTCAACACAGCACACCACACACATAACATTCTGTCCCACCACTGATCTAGAATCTCGTCCTCCAAGATAGAAATCTGTGATCAAATGTGATCCAACAAAAACAAAGACATAGCAACAACCATAAATGTTGTCTTTGGCAACAACTGCTAAACAAAACGCGCAACTGGCTTCATGGCGTACGAGAAGAGGGAATGATGGTGGTCTTGGGACAATTTTTGATGGAAAAATTGGGAACTAAATAAAAAAAAAACTGTGAAAAAATCTTGGAGGAAGCATGAACACGTGAGCTGGTGTATAATTCTGAAGTCCATCCAACTTTGTGAATATGTTCCAGGTCGGTCATTCCTGTGTTTATTTACCTCTGCTTCCTTGTTCTTCTGTCAACTCGCTTCTTAATTGACTAACTTACATTTCATGACACAATTCATGGAGTCAAGACTCAGGAGTCATCAGCTTTCCCCACAAATGAAGATTTTTAGTTGTAAATATTTAACAAGTTTAATGTTTGCTAGTGATGTACAAAATGAAACATTTCAACTGATACCAATAATTTCCTGCTTCTCATGGCCGTTACTGATACCAGTAACCAATAACCAATAAATTCATATTTTTATATTTAACACAATCTTTATGAGCCGTTAAGCTTAGCATGCTGACCGGACTAACGTCAGATGTTTGGTGGTAAGACTCACGTGTAGTCTTTTCTTGTTACGTGTTATGTTATCAAGTTGTGGATGTGTGTGGCAATGATACCTTGGAGGGCAAGGATAGACACATCTGAGAAGATGCGATGGCTTGGGAGGTAACAAATGCGCTACTAAGTTGGTGAAAACCATGGCTCTCAGTGACAGAAAAGGGCTGGTCATTGAGCTCTATGAACTCCAGCACTTTGTGGTTGATGGCTTTATTCTTTTCACTGTCTTTTGAAAGTTTTCTTCAGTCTTCAAATGCCTGCTGAATGGGGACATCCACGCTCTGTGTTGTTTTTAGCCTAAGCATCGCTGAATCCTGACACAATGTTGTATAAAAGTGAAGTAAACAGCAGCACTCTATTGACTTAATGAATCTTTTTAACTGCAGCACACAGATGTTTAAGGAGACTTCAGTGTCAGCAGCACTTGATGAAGGGCTTTGGTGGAAACATCTGTGTTCTGCAGTGATAAAGATTTATTAAGACATTTGAGTGCTTTACTGAAGATCAGTGGTTCTCTAATGGTGAGGAAAGGCTCAGGCATGTCTTAGTTTGCCTTAGCAATTAGAACGAAGCTGTTTTAATATTTTCTGAACATGAATGTTGAACAAGTTTTTTAATAAATGTCGATAAAGATATGTGTGAAACAGACTGAAGTGATGCTATGACGTGCTTCAAACACACTATTTGCATATATATGAATATGCAGTGCTTTGAGATACTGGTTTGGTGTTAGGTTTGAAAATGACTGCTCTGGACAATAAGTAGACGTATAAATTAAAAAAAAAAATGTAAGGATGTTTTCACTGTTCAACTGTTTCATTAGCTCCATCAAATGGATTATGTTTTCACTCGTGTTAGAAGGTTTGTTAGTTTGTGTACAAGATAACTCAAAAACAGGTTTGGATGACATTTTAAAGGAATGTTAGTCATTGCACAAAGAAGAGGTGATTTGATTTTGGTGGTGAAGCCAATCCAGGAATTAAGGATTTATTTACATTGCTAGACTGTGTAATATTCGACATCTTCGCCAATAACTTATAGATTTTGATTGATCAAATATCAAATATTAGCTAAGAAGTAGCCAATGGACCCTAAGCTTTCCTTCTGGGTATATATCCAATTATTCCACACTTACAAAGTAAAGAATCTAGATTTACCGATACATGTATAATACAAGCCAAATGTATCATTTCCCTTTCTTGGAAAAATGTTGATGGACCAAGAATTGGAAGGTGGATTGAAGAGATGGCCTCAAACATCACAATGGAAAAAGATAACATGATTATTAGATGGAAACAGCATATTTTTGATGACTTCTGGAGACATTTAAAAGTTTTTTAAGACATGATGCTCTGAGGGAGTAGAATGTCCATGTGGTGTGATATAAAGTTCTGAGAAATGCCCTTGAAAGTAATCAGTCTTATTGATAATTGGTGCATTAACTCTAATAAATTCATCACTTTATTACAGTTTGTATATATAATTAAAGTGAGAGTGTTAATATATATAGCTATATGTATTAGGGGCGAAGCGATACACATAATTCACAGTTCGGTTCGATATGTTTCTGTCACGGTTCAATGCTTTTTCGATACAAAATATGAGAAATTTCAGTGCCTTTTATACTTGTGGTTTATTAAAATAACCAACATTTTCATTGAATTGAATTAAATATAACTCTTGCTACTAAACCAGGCACATTCTTAGAATCATAAAAAACAAAAACATCACCATGTAAAAATAAGAATAAGTAAAAAATAAATGTATCTAATAGAGATCTCACCCATCTTATGTGGTGCATTCTTAGCAGCAGAGTAAATATTACAAAGAACTAGCTTGCCCGGTCGATTTCCTTTGCCCTCTTTGAATCATGTGCTAATGGCTGTCTAAATGACCCAGGTAAAGTCTGTAGCATGTGTGCTGCTTGGATGGATTTGTTAGTTAATTTAAGCCTGGATGCGGACAGTTATTAATACTCATTACAATGACTTGCCTGACGATGTTAGAGATGCTTTGGCAGAGATTTGTTCTCTTAGTTTGCTTCTAGTTTGCATTGAGTTGTTAAGAGTTAATGTGCACAAAAAATATTGTCGCTGCAGTGGGGGCTAAAGTGATTGGCTAATGCCCCAGTCACACATTCCCGTTTCTCATGGCGATTGTGCACAATTGTCATAATCCTGATGAAACGTCCTGTGGCTTGGTGCATAAGCTTGGTCTGGATCAGCGTTGTATAGTCTTGGATGAACGGCGGGGAACGGGGAAGGGTCCCGACAGTTTTGAACTGTTCAAAACTGTCATGGAGAATCGCCGCTCTCAGTATAGGATGGAAGCCTAATGCAGTCCTAAAGAGAACGGTATTAGCGTGGCATATACGGAGCTCAATCAGGCTGATCGTGGCTCAATCCTGACAGTTTTATGAGGACGCCTGACAAGGATGTATCCGTTTGTGCCCCAACTGTGTCCCGTTCAAGACAGCGCAAGCAACAGGGCTCAGTCGGGGCTTACTTGACGCGAACTGAGCTCTAGTGTGGCTGACGTCGTGTCAGCGGGATGGATATTCATGCAGTCCTCATCATATCGCTGTATTAACCTAGCTGGAGCAGGACGAACGCCCCCAAAGCGCTGTAGAAGCCCTACTGACGGTGTATTTATGTGGTGTGTACAGGAGTGGGACAGTCATTTTATCCCGTATCATAGCGATCACACCAGCCTCCTCAATCGTGTACAGTCGTGCACAATCGCCATGAGAAATGGGAATGTGTGACTTAGGCATAAGCTTGCAGTAGAGTTGCAGTGATTGGATGAAATTTCAGGGCCTGACAGAATTTTCAGTGATAGTTTGAGCTGTGTCAGTAGTTAGTGTTAGCACATGATGGGATCTTGACAAGTGCATGAAAACAGATGATGACTGGTAGCTGAGTGTTGATGAACAAAATGTAAAAGGCTGTTCTGTGACCTTCTTAAAAGGGTAAAATGTCTTACAGACTAAAAAAGCCAGTCTCAAATAAGAATCTACTGATCCCCCTGATGTTCTGTAGCATCAAAACAACTTCAGCAGCCCAATGACCTTTGCATCTGTCTTTCTAAAGATCTGTTTTACTGTCTCCTCTCTCCTGTGTCTCACTGCTGATATTATTGACTGAACTCTAAGAGATTATGACCGCGGATTATCAGTCAGCCCTCTCCCTCTCTCATTCCCAAACACACACATAAACACACACCTCAGAGTGATTAATAGATTCTATTTGGTGGCTTGTACAGAAATCACTGCAGGGCCGACATTCAAATCACGACGACATGCTCTGGGCTGCCAGGTCGAGTCCTGATGGGAGACTGTTAACCCCATTCACCAGTAATGACCGTCAGAGGGCGTGTGCATGGCAGAGGCATGCGGTTATGAAATACTAAAACACATCTTGGACAGAATATTGGATTTACACTCAGACACGTCATCATGGATGCAGAGATTATGTAACAAATGAAGGAAATGCATCCTTTCTATATTCACTCCATGCCAAAGGATCATGGAGCAACACATGCTGTGCACTTAAGTGATTTGGATGTGGATTTTCTTTTAATGGCTTTGGCACTGTTATATACATGTGTTTGAATTCATAAGCAACCTTTACAAGGAGGCTAAAATGTCTGGAACACAGATGTAGCTTTAGAAATATTTATTCCAGGATTTCTATTGAAAAGGAAAACATTTAAGCATCAGACAAAAAAAACAATTCAATGAACCGTGATAATGAAGAAGAGTGCTTCAATTATCTGCACAGTATTGCCATCCGCAGACAATAGCTGTATGAGTGGATTATCAGTTGAGAACCATATAGGTTATTCATTATAGAACAAATGTGTTTTTCTTAATTCACGTCTGTTTCTAACACAAATTAACTGCCATAATGAAATGATTGGGTCAGTTTACAATAAAAGAAACTTTGCATGACACAAAAGTACCAGTATTGGTACTGGAAGTAATGAGTAAATAAATGAAATTGAATATTGGATATCAGGAAAATCTGACAATGTATAAACCATCATTTCCAACAAGGAGGTATAAGTTTTTGTTAGCATTTCTTTGGATTGTTTATTTGCAAACAAAATAACTTAAAACATTTTTGACAGGGTTTGAGGATCCAGATCCAGACATTTTTTACAGAAATTAGTAACTGTTCAAGATAGGGTAGTTTTCCACATTTTCACTAATAACTAAAGAAGTTCTATACAGATTTTGATTTTGTTTTTAGGGTATTTTGGTCATGGCATGGGGAAGAAGTGATTAGATTTTGGCAGTGAATACGGATACAGGATTTTTTTTTATGACTTGTGAACTTTGCAAGATAGGACAGTTTCTCCTATTTTCTTGAATAACTTTGCTTCTGATGTCAAATTAATTTTTGCTTCTGGGTCACTTCTCGTTCTAGGTACAGTAATAACGTTTTTTAAATCATGAATCTCTCTTAAAAACCCACAAAATAAATTTAACCAAACTCATTTCAAGTGTAGAAACATGAACAAGGAAAACTTCTTGACGCTCCAGGATGCCTGCTTAAAAAACAAACGCATGTTCATGTTGCTTTCTTCAATGAAAAACTTTTCAAACTTTAAAAGAAATTATTTAAGGAGCTTTCACTCAAAGTCAGGGGTGAGAGACGATGAATAAAACTAAATGAGGAAATAGGAGGAGACACGTATGTGAGGAACAATTTGCCTCTTGTATATATTGTATATAGTTTTTTCTTATGTATTTGAACTATCCTGAAATGCTGTAAAATCATTGCTCAGTGACCTGACCTAACATAACCCATACATGACCTTACAGAGCCCCCTCCTTGCTTGAGACTGCTTTCCCACACACTACATGACTGTACATAGACCTCTTGGCCCTCTCGTTACCTTTTCTTCCCACAAATTGAGTGATTCCCATGAACTTGCTGAACCCCTTTCACCTGCAAGGCCATCTGCCTCACCAAAAACACCCTCACGTGACCACATACAATGTTATAAAAGGAGATGACACTGTACTAGTTTTCAGTTCAACTCTCAGACTGCTTTGGTACTCTTTAACTCTCTTGTCCGGACAAGAAGAAGGAGGGATTAAAGCTCCATTTGATTGCATCCAGCTGCTTTTCGTCATTTTTGTTCTGAATAAATGTCAGGTAAAGGTACAAACCAACTGAGAGGGGAAAAATTCCTGACAATGTAGTAAAATGGTTTAGGTCTATGACATGTTATTTGTCACTTTCTGTATTTAAACTCTCCACAGGCACAGTGGACGGGACAGTAACGTACAGAGGAGTTGGAAAAGCCAGACGTAGAGCTGGTGCCCATACTCATGATCATACATACCCACCCAACATGTCTGAGTAGCAATGAATCTAAAGACACATAAATGAAGCACAGTTTAAAAAGCACTTAGGCATCAAACAAATTAAAGCTTATTGTCTAATTAGTCTCATAATTGTGTCATTCATCCCCTCCACATAGGAGTTTAATTTCCTCTTGTGCGCTTTAGTGCACGTCTGAGGCTGTGCACGTGTGTTTATCCACTGTGGTGCCGCTCAGTAAATCATGGCTGAGTGGATGTTAAATCACAGTTATGATCTGAGCATGAATCAGACTTTCACATTTGTAAAATCACGAGGAAGAAGGATGGATTTGGCACGAACGTCCGGCCTCGTGTCGCAATATATCTCCATGAAGCCCTCTTGTTGTTTTATGAGCAGCTCTGGCACTGAACGAGATGCAGCTGATGTAGGAGCAGAGTATTTATGAAAATGTCAATTAGCACAAAGTTGTTTTATACAGGAAAAGATGGTGGGGATAAAAGTTTAATGTCCTTCTCATTGGATAATCCTGAACCTACATTCTTTTAATGGCTCTCAGTAGTCTGATCAATTCAATGTCTTTTGAATCGATTTCCACTGAAGTCTAAAAGCACACAAGCTCGAATATGTACATTTTTAACTAAAAGGGCTGTAAATTAAACAGAATAGAGCTTCTTTGTTGGTCTGTCTGAGGCTCTAGCACAGGCTTTTTGGTGGAATTTGCACTTCCCTTAACTTCTAAACAGTGCTTTCAGCCCAAATTCACCTGCTCTAAGATTAAAAGACCAAGAGAAGCAGCTTGTGGCTCTGACTCATGGTGAGAGAAGTTAGTACTGTTACTCAAACTGCTCACACTTAAAACTCCTCTAAAGGTGTGTTTATAATCATAGAATAGAATAAAATAAACCTTTATTCATCCCACACAGGGAAGTTTGCAGTGTTACAGCAGCAAAGGGGACGGCAATTGTAAATAAAGAATGGACTTAAGTATAAAAGAGCATCATCAGGGCTCCAGACTAACTTTTTGCATTGGTTGCAACGGTGCCCCTAAAATTGTTTTTAAGGTGCACCAGCAGAACAATTAGGTGCACCCAATTTTTTTTATACAGTCACCTTTAATGCCATAAGGTCACCATTTTATCACTCTTCAGAGTTACCGTTCTGTGCTGAAACCTGACACCACAATCAGGTTCTGTCTGAGCTCATTTGCATACTTACAGCTAATTGGATGATTACTGAAGGCTGTGTGTGTGTGTGCATTTGTTTGGGTGGACCTACAGCCTGTGAAAGTGCAACGCAGGGACAGAGAAACGAGAGGAAACAGGTGCTGTGTCATGTCCGTTTTTGACTGATTTTTCCACTACTGCAGTAACTTTTGTCAACTTAAATTTGTAAGTGTGCCCAACAAGTTTTTCTTGGTGCACCAGTACACCCAAGAAAAAATGTTAGGTGCACTCACACAAATTTTGGGTGCATGTGCGCCCAAAATAGTTGCACTCTGGAGCCCTGATCATGTACATTATTGTAAATATATAAAAAGACTAGAAATATAAAAACTAAAATCAGCTCTATAAGAATTATTTGCACATTCACAGAGTGATTGCACATAGATGTGTTGAACGTTGTTGGTGAATTGCACAGTTTTTTTGCTGGTTGTAAAGTCTGACATCAGCAGGCAGGAAGGACCTGCGGTAAACACAGCCTCATGACTCCATCTGTGTGTTTTGGCTGCTCACACGATTAAATGTCACCAAATATCATACTTCACACTGCAGATTAATTTTGTCCTCGCTGGCTCCTGTAGTCTGCTGTTTGGCTCTCACACTCAGTCTCTGCAGATTTATCATAAAGCGTCTTTATGTTTCCCATCATCTCTTTGGTTTGATCATGATTCGGCTCACACCTTTTCTCATTATCTACAGGATCTGAGGCAGGACGATGTTTTCTGCATCCTAATCAAATCCAGAGACTCTGCAGAGTCTGAGTCTCTGCTCTGTCTGCTTACGCCTGCCTCAGTGCTGCAGTAAAACCCTGACAGGTGCACCAAACTCCTCTGCAGGTGTAATGCTCTTAGAAATGCTTCAACTTCTTTGATTCTAGAGGGTTGTTATCTCTTCAGCTCTTTGTCACACTTCCACTTTCCACCCCCTCTTCTCCCTCGTCCTCTCTGACTCTCTTTGCTGTGTACTTCTGCTGCAGAGATGCTGCCCTGCTAAGAAATTCACTCTTAACTTTTACCTGTCCTGGAGGCGACCAAAACACATACGTCACATCTTAACCTTAATTCATGAAAGGTTAGGAAAGCAAGGAACTTTACACCAACTTAACATTAACTGACACTTTTTGTCTGCTGGTGGATTAAAAGGTATACCAACAGCTTTATTTTGAGTTTATTAATGTGAGTCATGTAGATCCTCTTCTTCACCTATGTAGGGATGGGAATTGATAAGATTTTATCGATACCAGTTGTATTAATGATCCTCCTCAGTGAACCGATTCTTTAACTTTATTTATTCCTGCAGATTTTCCGTGTGGGCAAATGTTGGCCTGAAGGTTTTCAGTGTCAGCAATGTCAAACACACATCACAGCATAGATAACTGCTTCTGCAAGTTGTTGGAGTTTCCACTCACTTAAGGTTGTGCAGTAGGCACCTTTTGTAAAACATTTAGCCACATTCTGACACTTCTGAACCCTGTCAGTGGAAGGAATTGATAAGGGAATTGATTAGCTAAAAGACTAATATGGATATTTTAAAGGAGCTGTTAAAGATTCTCAACTAGAACTGAATTTTAATTCCCATCCATACACCTATGTCCTTAAAGGCTGACTAAAACAATGTCTAACAACAGAAAATATGTAAGATAATGATAGTTATAACTGTTTTGAAAGTATAAGCTGGCATATTAAGCGTTAACCAAAGTCAAATCTAGCCTTGCAGAGCAGACAGACCTGCCTGATTCTGAAATCCTGCAGGTCCGTCTTGCCAGCCTCCGTTGTCCAACAAATTCACTCGGCTGAATTCTTAACGGCCCAATCAGGGAAGAGAGGCGGGAGCAGCAGAATGCGGATGTGACGACAACCGGAAGTTGAGAACCGGAAGTTGAGAACGGACATGCCGATTAGCCTATTGTCCTCATGGCTACTCAGTGAAACTTGGTGAAATCTGCCCTCCTCAGAAGTTTACTTGTAGGGATTGTCTTTGACGAGGTTCATGTCACATATAAGTGTTAAATGAATCATCTGTGTGGTACAAGTAAGTGTAAGACGATAGTATAAGGCCGTTAGCTGTTAGTAGCTAAGTTAGTGGCTAACGGCTAATGGTCATTAACTGTTGTTAGCTGTTAGCAGCTAAGTTAGCCACTATGGCTAACATCCATGAACTGTTGTTAACTGTTGTTAGCCATTAGCCACTACATTATCCGCTTTGTATGCCACATTATAGGAGGCAACCCTGCTTGATGTGGATTGGTCTGTGATAAATGTGACAAGCCAAACGATTGCCCAATCACAAGCTTGTGTTTTTTTTTAATGTTCTGCCCCTGAAAACAAATTTAAAGGGCACCTTCCCAGATGGACTGGTGAAATATTTCTGTGGCAGATATATTGATCTGTCCATCTGGCTTGTCAGGTTAAGTCAAATTGATCTCTGCTGGAAAAAGTGCCTCATTTTGTGTTTACATATAATCCCATGTTTCCAGGTGTCAATATAAAGTAAAGAAGGTGCTCTCCTTGTAAAGAACTTAACTTTAATAGTCACTAATTTACTTCAAAACACAGCCACAGCCTGCTCAAGCAGTTAAAAACAAGATAAATGTTAGTTGTAATGAATCTTCAGCAGGTAGAAGCTCTGATATGAAGATCCAAATCTATGCTGTGCTGCACTTATTCAGGTGAGCATATCCAGACTGTCCTTGTAGACATTTAACACTTGCTCTGGCACAAGGAGGTGGAAAAGCCCTGCGGTTTCTGCATAGAGTAAGAGCAGAAAAGTGGAATTTAATCTGCATTTACAAACCCGATTGGCCCCCCACTGAGGCAGCACTGAGTCAAATTTATGGCATAGTGTCTTTGCCAAGAACATGTCAACATTACAATGCAGTATCCCGGGTAGATGATTACAGACTCTACTACCACTAATCCACTAAAAAGACAAATAAAAAACAAACGTATTTATTTTTCAATCCAGACAGTTTGATGAATGGTTATGGCAGCTCTATACAAAAGCTAACAGCAGCTGCTCAGCAGGTTGGAAACATGCTTCTGCTTTTTGTTAATATTCAACAGTTCTCTTTGTGTTAGTCTGTCCTGATAGTTCACCTATGACCTACCAAGGCACACCATAGCCAATCAAATGCTGTGATGTACCTCCTGACTCTGGTTGGGGCTGGAGCAGCTGTTTTTGTTCCTGCCATCCTGCCTATTGTTGCACTGGGACCTGGAAATACAACAGAGCATCCAAGAATAACATCTTTTTTTGTTAAAGCATTTTTCTAAAGCAGGTCTTCATTGTTCTGAACACACTGGTTCAGGGTGCTGCTGCATTTTTCACAGTCTGCACAGGCCTATTGTTAATTTCAGGTTCTATTTAACATACTTCTCTTTCCATATAAAACCCTGCACAACATTTGATTATATCTCTTCATCCACACAGTGGTTGACCCCTCAGGTCTTATGATCAGGGTCTGCTTGTTGTCCCTCAAGTCAGATTTAAAACCAAAGACTATGATGTATTTCAGCATATAGGCACTTTGGAGCTCACTTCTTTCACCCTTAACGTTTGGCAAACTTCACTGATGCTTTTAAAAATCTTCTGTTTGATTTGGTTTTGGACCATGTTTGGACAGAGAGCATACATGTGATTATTTTGTGAAACCATTGTATTTGTGTGCATATATACATGTGTATTTACAAGCATATGTGGGTTTGTTGTCTTCTTTTGTTCATCCTTTTTAATCTATTTCATCTACTGCTCTGTGAAGGGTGCAATATCAGATAAACGTTACTATCATACTTTTAGATGTTAATCTGTTAGAAAGACCTGAAACTGGGGTACAAGAAATGCTAAGATTAGCTTAACTTTGCTTCATATTGTTAAGAAATGCTTTTTATCACTTGTTGTTGTGGTATTCAGCCAAATTCAACCCACTATACACTACTTTTAAGTCTGCTTCTGCTTGTTTGGTCCTTGTTTGGTTCAGATCAGACTCTCTGCTTTCAAGCAGACAAGAGCTTGATGCTCTGGTCCATGACAGACTTAGTTTGAGATTCAGCACCACCCCGACCTAAATGCTTTCTCCAGCAAAGGAGTTTATTTGGTCAGGACTTAACATGTTACATAATAATAATAATAATGATTATAATAATAATAACTTTATTTGTATAACACTTTAAAAAACAGAGGTTTACAAAGTGCTTTAACAAACAGACAAGAGTGCACAGACAGCAATTACATGAGCTTCATCTCAAAAGGAAATAAAAACGAGAATAAACAACAAAAATCCCAGTTTAAAGGGGACATATCATGCTTGTTTCTCCTTTTCACTGTGCCAGACTAGGATGCCTGTAAAGCATTTCTGCCCTCAGTACAAGTCATTTAGTTCCTTCATTGCCCCACAATAGCATTCTCAAAATCCTCATTTTAGGCCATTATCAAGCTCTCGTTGAAATGCTCGGATGTGAGGATGACCTAAAGTTACCTCACAACGTCACAGCCCTTTGTGCTCTGATTGGTCAGTTCTATCGGGGGTAGAGCCAGCCTGTCCTTCTTCTTCTACTGTATTTTCCGGCAGGCTCAAAGCAGCGACCGCGTATTGAGTCCCCCTACAGGCCAGAGCTGGTAATGAGTGAGTGTGAGCTAGAGATCGAAATACTGCTGCTGGTGGATGTGTTCCTCGGTGACGGTTTTGTGGCTAACGGACATCACAGAGGAGGAAGTGTTTTATCAGATTACTCCAATAAAAAGAAATGTACCTCGTGATGTCACGACGTTTGAAATCTCGCAGACATCTCGCAATGACCTATTTTCAGAGGCATCAAATCTCGTTCTAGGATATCAGAAAAAATACAATATCTCATTTTTTGAAAATTAAGGGGGTGAAAGGTCTTGTTTTCAAATTTATTATATTATATGTAAGTATTAAGTCATGCATCAGCATGATATGTCTCCTTTAAATCAAGGCGCTATTACAGAAAAATACATCTTGACTTAAGAACCCAGACAAAACAGGAACCATACAACATAAAGTCAGTAAGAAAAAGTAAAAGGGGGGAGGAAAAAAGGTGTGAAAAGGACAATATAAGTAATGACAATAAAATAATAATAAAATAGCAATGATAGAATAAAATAACAGTTATGAGCAGGAGATAAAACAATAAAAGGACTAAAAATTGTATCTATAAAAGGATTAAAAGTTAAAAAAGTGAAGCTTAAATTAGATAAATCTTAATTAAAAGTAAGTAATGGAAAATGTAAAAAAAAAAAAAGGAAGGGCCTAAAGGAAGTAGGAGGTAAAATGATAAATCAGTGCTGATAGAGAAAAGCTAATAGACAGTAAAGCAGAAAATAAGATAGAAAATAAAGAGATATGTTGCAGTGAACTTTGCGAGTGTCTCTCTGTTGCATTGATGATTTTTTTTCTATCTTTTAAGTTGATGCTCTGAAAATGTATTTGGAGGCCTGTAAATGCAGAGCTGTTCCTCTCAGGTGTTGTCTATGTGCTGGAAACAAAGGTCCAAGATTTGTTGGAAAAGTCTGAATGTGGCTTCTTTCAATGAAACTGCACTATCTTTGATTTTAACTAAACACATGTCTGTTTAATCCTCAGCAGGGAGCTGTTTTCTGCATTTAAAAAAGTTGAACTTCTTTAAGCTCTGATGACACCTCTGACCTCTTAGAGCATTCAGTATTGTTCGTTATCAAAAGTTTCAGATGTTAGAACATATTTTTATCCAGCAGGTGGGCAATCGGAAACTAACAGGTACATACACAAAAGTTCTTTCCACATTGTTTCATGTGCGTTTCCCTCTTAGTAAACGCTGCCCACGTAGAAGCTGATGAAAAGGTGTGCAGAGACAGAGCACCTCTCGGACAAACACAGGATGATGCTCGATTGAGTCACACTCTCAGATGGTCCACCTGCTCTTTTTTGGAGAGCTTAGTATCATTAAATAAACTCTGAATACAATCCACCATTACTCACTTTTCTGACCCAGTTTTTATCAAACCTTCAAGCTAAGTTATATAAAAATCTCTAATATGACTGATCAGAAGTCCATTTACAGAGAACCAAAGTAATGCTCTGATAGGTTAAGACTGAAACACTCTGTCTGACACAAATGACCGTAAAAAACAACCAGGACCAAAATGGCAAAAGGATTATTTCTGCATCAAGGGCCCCGCCGGGGGATTAGCATTACACGAGCAATCTCTTGGTATGATTTAGAGATAGAGACAGAAAGGAAAGAAAAGAGCAGGAGGACGAGGAAGAGGAGGGTGGAGAAGATTAAAGAGGGAATTATGTAACCTTTCAATTTATTTCAATTAGACCCAACGACTCCTACGGGTTGGCCAATTGAGTAATTAAGTATGAAATGTGAGAGCACAAAAACATATTTGTTGGTTAAACAGCTGTGGGGCTGTCAGCGTGAGCACCTCTGGGTGAGGAGTTTTATTTCTGTGCAGACATTATCGCCTTGCAGAGATAGAGAAGCTGCTGTGAACGATCACTGTCTCACTTCTTCACTGAGACAGATTCTAATCATGAGAGCCACAGGGGGTGGGCACTTATTTTAATAGTTTTAATGCTACCACCATAATTTTCCATCAGCTACTACGTTAAGATTAGACTCTTAAAATCATGATATGTTGTTTTTCACTGTGAGGGTAAATTGGTTTGTTGTTCAGCCCAATTTTAGTAAACAACAACAAATTAATAAATAGGATTTTAAGCCCAGGCTACTCTCTCTGTAAAGCCATCAGACTCCATTGAAAGTAAGGCTGAACCACCTTGACTCAGGAGCTGCTTTTCTGCAGTAGGGATGGGATGAAATATCGCTTGGCAATATATCGCGATACAGTACGTGACGAAATGCATTGACTTTGAAAAAACTGGATCACGAAATAAAGATGTCACGTCCGGTAATAGTACATGTGACCAGAAGTGACGACAACAAACATTAGCACCAACTACCTTGCCTCCAGAAAGCTGAATGATGGAGTCAAATGAGGTCAAAACTGAGGACGCTCTGTCTGGATACACGTCGTCTATCTGGCAGTATTTTGGCTTTCTCATTAAAAAAGACAAAGACAGCGAAAACAAGCCTACCGCTCGTGAGCATACACTCTCTCTAACCTCTCTATGGTTAGAGAGTGTTATTGTTTGTGTTTGGCCTGTTAGGCCTTGTGTTTTCCTGTGTGCAACTCAAACAAAAACAAATAAGTTGTAATTACACGGTAATATTTTTTCTCTTTTACTTTTTTGATATTGTATCATGACGCATCATATCGTGACCCAGTGCAGCGTGTCATGAGTTTAAGTGTATCGTCCGATCCCTATTCTGCAGCCACATCATGTTATTTAGTTAGAAATAGTTCTTTTACAGATCTAGGGTTTTGTCGCCTTATTATTATTATTATTATATCTCTCTCAGGCTCGTGGTAGTTTTATTTGAAAATGTACTGCTTTTGCTCGCATAACTTCGAGAAGCAAAATAGTAACATAGAGACATTTGATTCATCTTAAATCCAGCTGTTCAACGACTCATACAAAGTGATTATGATGAGAAGAAGTTTCAGAAAACTGTCAGGTGATTGAACCAACAGTTTGCTCTTGTATTTCTTACAGGCCAGTCAGAGCATTGCAGCCACCTCTTGTTTTCAGAACAGCTAAAGCACACGTGGAGCTTCTGCCTCTTTGTCCTTTAAAGGGCGCTGATAAGCCGATCATTTTCTTACTGAGATGTTTCAGCTTGCACTGATAAAACTCAGATCTAAGTGAGTGTTTGTCCAATTTCAAGACAAAAAAATCTTTGTAGATTTATTCTAATCCACAATTTCCCTTCTTGTCTGGATTAAGATGTTATTTGAAAATATAAAAACTAAACGTAAGGCCTGAGTTGCTTGTTATAATCTGAGATTATCTTTAGAAACATTTAGGCTGTAATTCTGTTCAAAAGTATTGCTTAAAGTGGAATCATGTACTTCCAGAATTGTTTTTAATGATCATTTATTAATAGATGTACATACACCTTGGGCATCTAAGAGCCTATCACCATTACTGTCAGATGGGTGCTGTTTTATTGTCTTGTATTTCCTGTTTCAATTTTTAGAGTACATTGAATGTCACTGATGTATTTTGTTGACTGTTTTAATGAGTGGACCCCTGGAAAAGTACCTGTTGCTTAGGCAGTAGCTAATGGGGATCCAAAATAAAATAAATCAATTAATTAATTTAAAAAGTATAATAATCTGCCAGTGAGACGAGACAAATTAAACTTTAGCAGATATTAAACCTTAATTTAAGACTTCTGCTCAGTCAAACTTTCCTGTTTTATTGGCAGATGATTGCTCTTCATTACAAGCAGTTAAGCCTTGTTTTTGCCTTTTATTCCTTAAAGGAGACATATCATGCTGATGCATGATTTAATACTTACATATAATATAATGAATTTGAAAACAAGACCTTACACCCCCTTAATTTTCAAAAATGAGATATTGTATTTTTTCTGATATCCTTGAACGAGATTTGATGCCTCTGAAAATAGGTCATTGTGAGATGTCCGCGAGATTTCAAACGTCATGACGACACGAGGTACCTTTCTTTTTATTGGAGTAATCAGATAAAACACTTCCTCCTCTGTGATGTCCGTTAGCCACAAAACCGTCACCGAGGAACACATCCACCAGCAGGGGTATATACGTCCCTAGCTCACACTCACTCATTACCAGCTCTGGCCTGTAGGGGGACTCAATACGCGGTCGCTGCTTTGAGCCTGCCGGAAAATACAGTAGAAGAAGAAGGTCAGGCTGGCACTACCCCCGATAGAACTGACCAATCAGAGCACAAAGGGCTGTGACGTTGCGAGGTAACTGTAGGTCATCCTGAGATCCTCGTGTTTCAACGAGAGCTTGTTAATGGCCTAAAATGAGGATTTTGAGAACGCTATTGTGGGGCAATGAAGGAACTAAATGACTTGTACTGAGGGCAGAAATGCTTTAAAGGCATCCTAGTCTGGCATAGTGAAAAGGAGAAACAAGCATGATATGTGTCCTTTAAAGTAAGACATTTATCTCCACTGGTTTCATGAATGTAGGATAAGTGTAATGGATATTTTTGACTTGAGAGTAGACAAACACACTTCCCTTGATCTGAGTTTTCCAGTGTGAAGTTTTGTAAGATGCATCTGCCTGATGACAGACAATGAAGATCAGAGCAAAGTCATCTCCTGAAACCTAAAAATCTTTCCTTTTCTTGTCATTTAAGACCCCTGGTCTATGTGAAAATGCCCTCTGGTTAAAAGCAGCGGAGTTCCCTTTCCAAACATCCCTCCCTGGCTGCATGTGTAAACATGTTGGCAGAAAGCATGCTTTCTTTCTCCATCTGTGTTGTTTGGATGCTCCTCCTTCCCCCTCACTGCCACCACATTACATTATTTAGCTTTCCTGCTGGCAGAGCGGCTCTCTTGTCTGTTTTTACATCTAATCTGAGGCCACAGCTGGCTGCTCAGCTGATGATATTTAGAGTCAAATGTTTGAGGGAATGGTAATCACTGCCACCCACTCTACCTCCTCTCATCCATCTATAGACCCTCTCTCTGATCCATCAAAGATTGACATCACATTTATTCAACAAATACCAAAATGAGTTCAGACCCAAAAACCCTCTTTACACGTCTGAGTAAAGCAGATATTTTGATTTAATGTAGCAGAGCCGGAGCAGGTTTGGTAAAAATATCAAACTCATATTCTAAATTAGAAAATCTCCGCTCTGCTCATTGCAGCTCAGTGATGCCCCCCACTGCAAAATCTCCCTAAAGCCCCCTGCACACACACAAACACACTCACACACCTACACAAACAAACACACACACACCCCACTGATGCTACATGGATGCGAGCTTGCACCACTGCTTGATGCTGGACTGGGATTGGTTAAATCCTGGATTAGAGCTTTTATAATCTGGTTGCTGTGGTGCTGAGGGACCCTGCAGGTCACGAGAGATACATTTTATAATGTACAGGACATTATGGGAGTGCTGCTCCGCTGATCAGTGTTTGGAGATTTTAGATCTATCAATAGATTTTTTAATGACTTGCAGGAAGACAATATTGTTTATATGGATGTAGTTCACGTTGATGTTGGTTTGAAACAGTTGTCAGGCCTGATGCTCTAATGAAAAGTGTTTACAGTAAGAACTGCCAACAGTAAAGTGCTTTTTGACTATGAAGCAGACCATGTGAAATGTTCAGACCAAATTCATTTTTGTTACAATAAAGTCAGTAAAAATATAATAATAATGATACCTGCTTGATGCCACAACAAGAACTATTTAAGTCTTAGATTCTGAACACATGGTAATTTACTGTTTTTAATAATCAACATTAGCAAACAAGCCCCAAAATTGGACCAAATTTTGTTAACATTAGTAAAAGTGGAGGGCAAATGACAAGGAGCAATGTTTCCTTTACTCTATTAACATATTTACTCCGATCATGAAGGTTAAGTCTATGCTGGTTTTGCTCCAAGAGAGATAACTCAAACTTCTAAAATATTTTGATAAAATTTCAGGAAAAGTTTGTCATTGAAGAAAAAGGAGAAATCCAAACCCAGATGTGGATTAAATTAGGCAGTGTTACACATTTTTGCTAATAACCCAAAAATGCTCAACAGATTTTGGTTCAAATTTCTTGTAATGTTGATCATGACTTAAGGAAGAAGTGGTATGATTTGGTGGTGATCTGAATCCAGAGGTGGATTTAGACATTTTTTAAGAATTTGTTGATACTGTGAGATTGTTTTTGACTTTTTTTCCAATAACTTGCTGAAGAATCTCAGAAATGTCACTTCAGTTTTTACAAGACTTTCTGTTTCTTCCCCATGGTTAGATCAAATCTAACGTTATATTTCTGTTCTTTTTGTGCCTTTCTACACATTACAATGCTAGCAGGACTAGGGCTGGGACCATACACTTTTCTCCCAATTCGATTTTTTCTATTTAAATTGCGATTTTATGGTTTTTGCAATCTTTAGCTTTTTTAACACCAGCGGAAAAGATGAACAATGATGATGGCTACAGACTATACCACGAAAAACACACATCACGTGTGAGTCCGCTTCTAGGATTTATTCAGCAATATATTTTAACCATCTGTTTATGCTCTCTCTTTAAAAGCCTGGATTGCATTTGAAAGTGGCTTATTAACACAGACTAAAATAATAATTTGGAAAATAAATCATTTTTTGAACAAAAAAATCGATTAAAAAATTGTCAAACATAAAATCCTGATATTTATGTGAGTCGACTTTTTCTCCCACCCCTAATGCCGGGCGGACACTGTGCGATTTTAAAAATCTGACTGTCGGGGAAATGCTCCCACTGCACGACCGGGTTTGTCACTCGTACTCTATTTGACCCTACGACATGTGTGCTCATACTGTATGACTGCTGTCAGCCACGATTATTGACAACCACGACCACTTGTCGGCGTCAGTCGGCGTGTGACGGCGTGCTCGAGTGTGAACAACGAAAAACAACGGTTCCTAGTTCCTATGACAACAACTTGCTGCCTGACAACAAGATGGCGAGCAGGCAGCAAGTTGATGCAGTTGTGTGCGCTGTCTTGTGCCCTGAAACTAAAAAAAAGAAAGAAAAGGATTTGGGTACGTGAATGGCTGAGGAGACGTGGTCGGTATGGGATGTCCATCCTTGATCAGGAGCTTGAGGTAACGTTAATGTTAAACTATATATTGTTTTACAGTAGCTATGATAGTTTCACGTTAGCATTAGCCAGCCAATGTTGCTTTTAAACACCATACTGCCCCGGCAAATTCCTCATCTGTAGCCGATAACATTATGATGAAGTGGAATGAACGTAGAATCGTGACGTAACACCACTCACACTGTACGAGCTACGGCGAAAATTTCTGACATACCAGAAGTTTGATCGGGAGGTCGCAGCATTATCGTTAGAACGTAGCAGCAATTAATCCTTCCTCGTGAATGTTCTCACACTGTACAGCTTACGACCTCCCGACTGGACATCCCGACGCTACGATGTTTCCACAATGACGCAGCGTGGTCTGCGACGGCAAAATCGTGGTGAAATCCCCTCGAAATCGCACAGTGTCCGCCCGGCATAAGCGGGACTTTAGTCTCCTTAGTTCTCGCACTTCAGTTTTCACATAATTTGATTTTTCTGTGTGAAACTGCCTTGTGTTCAACACAACAATCATGAAGGACATAGAGGCAGTAGTGATGATGGCTCTCTCTTTGTGGTTTTCTGCAAGGAGTTTTTTTTTTTTTGCAGAGATGACTGAGCCTATGTCAGAGGGACGAAATACTATATGAATGTTCAGAAATGTTTGGAAGTCATACATGTGGTTTCCACAAAGCTGACAGTAAAATGAAGGGATAGAAATGGTTGAGACACCATCAGGATCTGAAATTATCACCTGCAGAAGCCAAATGTGGTTAAATTCCCGAATTGGTGGTGGTGCACTACATGACAGGTAATTGATTTTACTGTAATAATCAGGTCCTGTATCAACAGAGAGGCAACCTGGCTCCATAATGCATGTCCTGACATAGATGTGCCGATGTGAAATGCATAATTTTCTGGCTCCTTTACAAAAAACCCCAACAACTTTAGCAGTATGTTATCAAACATCAACATAGGGCTGGACAATTAATCTGATTTTGATCGTGATTTCAATTTTGCCATCTGACAATCATAAAAACATAATCAAAGAAAAACGATTAATATGCCACACAGTGTGGAGTGCCGTGTATGCAAGTTCCTGCGCTTCATAGCGCTTCTGTGTTCCACGTGCAGCCACAGCGAGTGTGTGTGACTTATGTGGATCAATAATACTGTATATGCTACTCCCTGGTTCTTTAAAGTTGTGTTTAAATCAATACTGAAGTTTTTAAATAAATGAATAATTATGTATATTAATTATGATTTCAATATCACTTAAAATAATCTGGATTCTTATTTTTACCATAATGGTCCAGCCCTACATCAACAGCAAAGACAGGGTTTGCTGGTTCCTATGACTTCAATTTCCGGTCCTCAAAGGTCTTAGAGGTGGTTTGGACTTGGAAAAAGTTCTGCATCATCAAGTTTGGCTGTTGCTACCACTTTTTGAACTGAATCATGTGTGATAAAGATGTAATTTACAGCTACTGTCACAGCATTTTAGGCTGCATTGATGCTATGCTATCTGAATCAATGCAGGTATTGGCAGTAGGTAAGTGACAGTATATTGCTGATCAGTATTTTTAGCACAGCTGGAATTTCCTCCAGCAGGTAGCCCCCCAACCTCAGCTCTCACCAGAACTTGCCTTTCTTTCTGGCACTTCCCATAATACGGTTAAAATCAGCTCTGTGGGCTTCATGTTTGACCCAAAGTCTGACCCTTCTTCGTTTTGATTGGTCAGTGAGACAGGGATGACATTGATGAGTGCGGCACTCTGTCTCCTCTATGTCGTCTCTGCAGCATGCTCAGCTCCACAAGCCCAAAACAATTTGTTCTGATTGTGTTTGTTTTGATTTGTGTTAGAGCTGCCAATCGGGTGTCCCTGTCCTCATGTTGATGCCGTCAGAATTTGGACAGGCCATCCAGTTCAGCAGATGATCTTGTGGCTCAGTTATGCAAGGGGAGAAAGATCACCCAAAGGAGCTTAGCCTGAGAGCAAACTCCTCCTGGAAAAGGAAACCTAACTGACTAACCGTCTTTTCACAGAAGTCAAGATTCAGCTGCCTCTGTTTCAGTGGACTGCAGTTTCTCTTTGTGAGTTTAGTCCTCAGAGGCTCGGGATCACAATCATTCTGGCTTTAGTGCACCATTGTTTAAGCCCTGCTTACTGAGCAAAAAATCTTTTCTTACCAATCTCTGGAGGTATGCAGCCAGATGGTGGAAAAATGATTAATTGGACTGAAGTTTTTCAGGTTTTTGGAAATCTGGATCTGAGAGTTGCTCCTCTTCACTGCAGAGGGGGGTGTGTTTGTCGTAGGACACAAACATTTGATGAAGACAGCTGCGGTTATGATGCTTGTATTTTCTGGTTGCACTGAGAAAATTGATACTACTGATACTTTAATAGTCCAGAAAAATCTGACAACTCACGAAGATCCCACTGTTGATTCTTTGCTGTGGTTACAGAGGTGCTGTTAAGTTGGTAGTGGATGTTTGACTTCGGTATAGACTTTATATTTCCAGGAAAACAAACTTACCTCTAAACATCTGCTTTCATGCAAGTTATTTTTGACTAAATAAAACTTTGTTGAAATACAGAGCACTTGCCGGCGTAAGGAAAAGACAGGCATGACTCAGACTACCATAACCCCTTGAATATCCACGCCATCCAAAAGGGAAGCACCATGGATGTATTATAAGAACTGGATAGCGTGGCTCCGCCTTCCGCCATGTAACGGACTTGAAGCCAAAATATCCCTCGTCAGGGCGCCGCCATTGTGCAGCCAGTAGAGAATTTGGGCCATAATCCAGACGCAGCTGTCGTAAACGGTCGCAACACGCCTCAGCATACGCCGTACACAATCATTGTGAAACTGCTGTAAACCGCGGTTATTTTTAAACTCTAATAACTAATAAAAAAGAAACTTTTCAGACAAAAGAGGACTTGGAGAACACGCAGCCCAATAATACTTTAATGTCACCACAGCATACGGATGGGAGAAATATTTCTACGAGGTGTATTAATTTTTTGAAGTTTCACTGCGGCCCGTTCAGATGAATGGGGGAGACGGAAATTTGACCTATACTGCAGCCAGTCACCAGGGGGAGCAGTTTTTGTGGAGGCTTCAATTTGAGCCCAGCATCACGGCGTCCATGTTTTTTACAGTCTATGGGAGGCACCATCAGGAACTAGCATCAGTGGAAAAGCTTATGGACATTGTCGAAAACAGACTGTAACCAAGGTTATAATAGTTAACTAAAACAAAACTAAATACGAAAACTAAAATTTAAAATACATTGCAGTTAACTCAAACTAATAAAAACTAGAAAAGAAAACAAAAACGACAAACTAAAACTGTATCTTGTGTTCACAAAACTAACTGAAACTAACCAAAATTATAGACAAAATGTCCTTTGTTATCATTTTTGACAATATTTATTAGCCTTTAGGATTTAAATTAATCCGACACATTTTCCCAACCAATTTTACGACAGTTTTCGGCAGTTGTCAGCGCCGTACGGCACCATCATAGCGACGTACTGGGACGTGCTTGTTTACTGCACTGACAGGCTGTGCTCTGTGCCGTAACGAAAGGTGTTGTTGGAACAACTTGGAAGAAACGGCTAAAGTTGGGAGGAGGCAGCAGTGTCCCATTTAGGATTTTTTGGAGTACCACATGTGAGACAAACAAATGCAAGTGCCTGGTGGAAATTAAAACTGGTGAGATATGTGGAGTGCTTCTTAAGGGGAAAAATCAAACAAACTTAAAAGCCCATTTGAGGAGCACCCATAAGGAGGCTGATACAGCCTATGAAAACAAGGAAATGAGTTTATATTGATGTTTACATTTTTTATATTAAGTTTATATTATTTTCTTGTGTTTAAGGCAGCAGCCAACAGTACAGTATCAGCATTGACTGAGCAGTGAGCACTATGTTGGACTTGAAAATGAACAGTATTATAAAATACTTACTCTGACCTTTTTGAATCCTGCACCTGGCAAATAAGGTATGAAAAAACTAAAACTAAACTGAAACTAAACGAAAACTAAACCTTGTTGTATAAATCAAAACTAAATAAAAACTAGAATGCCCACTCTAAAACTAATTAAAAGTAAACTATAATTAGAAAAACAATGTCAAAACTAACTAATACTAAACTATAATGACAAAACCAAAACTATTATAACCTTGGCTGTAACATGGACATCAAGTTTATTTTTGGTCATATCAAAAACTTTGAACATTTTTATTTGCAAAAGTGTATGTGGGTCTGTAATTACACCCTGTTGTAAGCATTTATAACATAATGATGACAGATACTTGCCAGAAATGATAAAAAAGGTGATAAAATCTACTCAAAGGACAATTTCTGGCACATTAATAGACAAAAAAAGGTCAACAGTCTGTAATAATTATTATGTAAAGGGGTTAAATGACTTGAAGTGTGTGTAAAAGTACCTTTTGAACATTTTTAGCACACTGCGACAATGCCATGATAATAATGATTACCATGATAATTTTGATCACAATAACCATGATAGGAAATTTTCATACTGTTTAATTCCTGCTCCATCATGGTGTTGATTAGCTATTACCCTGCCTATTCCAACAAAGACTTCAACATTTCATTGCTTTATTGATCCATTGGGACCTTTTAAAGTTTTTGGGGCTTTTACCATGGTTGTTCTGGGAGGAGAAGCATGGCTGACCTGCAGCAGCAGCATATAGTTGAGATTTTTCAACCTGGCCCTTTAAGTTCCTGCATTTCTGTTTAGTTTAACTTGCAGTGCTTATGTGCTGAGTGCTCCTATGATCAAATATTGGCTGTTTTGGACCTTGATTCTTGTTGTTGTTAAAAAAAAATGTACTAGTATGAGTTTGTATAATTTTTACAAGAATCATATCACAACTGTAATCCTGGTGTCATAACAGCTAATTTCTTCTTGGGGAACACTTTGATGTATTTTGTGTATTGCCATTCGGCCTTGAAATAATTAGATCTGAGTTTTGGTCAATCCAAACCGGCCTGAACTGACCTACAGATTCTGTGATGGAGCAAGATGTGACAATTTGAATTCACTTCATTTAAACTCCAGACAGAGTGAGGCGGTGCCTGGAGGTGTGATATTAGTGTTACTACCTGGAGACCATGTTTCACTTCCACATCCTCTCTCTTTCTCTTCATCAGGCTTCACTCCCCCTTCATACCCATCATGCTCATCTCTCTCCGTCTCCTGTCTTTCCTCCATCCCTCCTCTCCTTCTCCTCTCACTGGCAGCTCTGTGGGTGTTTTGTGGTTATTTTGAGCCGGTTCATCGTCCCTCCACACACACCAGCTTCTCCTCTGTGAGCCGGAGAGACGTTAAGGTTGCAGGAAAACATTCGAGTCAAAGCCATTCAATTAAACGGAGCAGGAGAGGACACTCGCTGAGATTAATTTAATTCACTGGATCCAATCCAGGCGGCGACATCGTTACCTACGAGAGAGAGAGAGTGTTTTCTGATTACTCACTGTTTGTCCTTCAGGCTCTCACGAAATGACAAATGAAGACAGTTAGCGGCTAAACACTTAGATTTCAAATTAAATCAACAACATTTTGTGGTGTCTTTGTTTTGGGTGATAAATTTACTCAGCATGAGCGTAAACAATTAAATATTAGTGATGTTTCAAAACTGTCTTTATAAACAGTACTACAGCAGAACAACGAGAGAATGACACTTAAAGGGACAGTTTAATTAATTCATAGTTAAAGTATTTATTGATGTATTTCTACTGCTTTATCTGCAAAATTGCAAGAGTAGTAATATTTTATCTTGCTGTCAATTTGTTATATTTTAAATGCATTTAACACCGTGCCTTCCTGATACTTTTGCTTTGAGTGAAATCTGGAAGTTACGTGTGTTTTGCTTACTTAACTTACCATGGACTTTCTTTCCATTGAAAATGCCCCTCATGTTCATTGTATTTAATGTCAGTGACATGACAGACGTTCTCATTATTTCAAGCTTTCAGTTAATTAACAGTTTCCTGTGGTGAATTTGCAGACTATAGCTGTTAGCACGCTGATGTCAAAAGGACACAAGTGCTGCATGGCCATCCAAAGTTGTGCTTTGGTAGTGGTAAAGGAGTTTGTTGTATAGTTGTTTGCAATCACAGCCCGAGCTGTAGCTAAGGCCTTTGTCACACATTTCCGTTTCTCATGGCGATTGTGCACAACTGTAAACGATTGACGAGGCTGGTGTGATCGCTATGATATGGGATGAAATGACTGTCTCACTCCTGGACTCACCCCGTAAATACACCATCAGTAGCGCTCATACAGCGCTTTGGCCCGCTCCAGCTGGGCCAATACAGCGGTATGACGAGGAGTCCATGAATTTTCATCCCGCTGACACCACGTAAACACCGCTCGAGCTCAGTTCGCGTCACGTAAGTCCCGGCTGAGCCCCGTCGCTCGCGCCGTCTGGAACGGGACACAGTCGGGGCACAAACAGATACATCCTTGTCAGTCGTCCTCATAAAGCTTTCAGGATTGAGCCACGATCAGCCCGACTGAGCTCCGTACATGCCACGCTAATACCGTTTGCATTAGGACTGCATTAGGCTTCCATCCCGCTATACTGCGAGCGGCGATTCTCCACGACAGTTTTGAACAGTTCAAAACTGTCGGGACCCTTCCACGTTCCCCGCCGTTCATCCATGACTATACAACGCTGATCCAGATTAAGTAGCGCATGCACCACTACCACAGGACGTTTTATCAGGTTATGACAATCGTGCACAATCGCCATGAGAAATGGGAATGTGTGACTGGGGTTTAAATAACCCTATTGTCCTCATGCTGGTTCTTTTGGTACAGAGACAGAGCTGATCTTTAATGAAAACACAAATTAAAGTTTATCAATCATGACTTCAGACTGACATTTATCATCACTTTTTTTGGTACAGGTTTAATTTTTGGATTATTTGTCTTAGTCAAAAATGATGCAGACATTTGCTTTCCTGGCTTTACCTTCATCTGTGTCCTCAAAGAAAGACATTTGATCAGTAACACTGCTGATAAATGTTCATTTACGAGCCACACCTCAGTGAGGATTCATAATTTACTTTTTCTTTCAGTATTTTTGTGCTCCTGTTGTTTTTAAGGAAAGACTCAATGAAAGTTTGATGATCTATTTCTGGAATCTGGGGCACTACAACCCTTAAAAATATATGATGACAACAACGCAGAAGATAAAGAACAAGTGGCATTAATGACAGGGCGTGCAGAAATAAATGCACAGCAGAAAATGACTTATGACCATAAAGCGTGAGGGCTTTGGAGGGGCAGCTGGCTGTTTCTCAGCGGGGAGTCTGAGCGCTCTTCCCTGATTGGTCGAACTGGTTTTAAAAGGGCTGCAGGTCTACAAACTGTTGCTGTTAATTCTCCAACATCTGGCCCATCAGCCCAGCCAGCTCCAGACAGCGAAGCACCAGTTTGGAGCGGTATGGCTCTGAGATTTGAGGTCAGAGTCTGTGTGTGTTTGGAGCATGTATCACAGCAGCAGAACAAACAGAGGTCAGTGTCTACGCTCCAACCTCAGCACATTTAACATCCTGGTTCACGCGCAGTCTGTGATCCAGCTCTTTGCACTCAATTCTGATATTTTCAGTCCAACGTGTCAAACCTATTTTTGGAAGAAACTGCCCACCTGTCACTCCTCTGAGTCTTTATCTGGGTTTATAGTCACTCTTGCTTAGGTCTCTTGTGTTGTAGCTGAAGACAAATCCATGCATAAGCCTTCATCCAAATCTGAGTTTCCATAGCAACCTGGCCTTCAACTTCTATAATTCATGCTTTTTCACAGCAGTTGTGTTAAAGTCGTCGTTGTTCTCTCATGGACTCTACAAATCTCTGCTTTAGTGTGAAAGGATGTTTTATTTAGAGTGTCAGATATTTAATCTATGATTTGAGTTGGCTTCACTGATCTTGTGTTGCATCACATGTTTGTGGTTTAGGTTTGCTTCAAAATCTGATTTTTACATCACAAATCCAATATTTTATAGTTTGCTCCAATTTTTGAATATGTTTTTAATCACTTATTGGCACAGTGATGGTTGGAATTGCTCCAGTGAAGCAATATGATACAAGAGCAGTTTTAGCTGCAAAGTGATCCTTGGATTCAGGTTAGGGATGTGCAATATTCATTCATTCATTTTCAATACCGCTTACCCTTTCGGGGTCGCAGGGGGGCTGGAGCCTATCCCAGCTGTCATTGGGCGAGAGGCGGGGCACACCCTGACTGTTGAAACACTCATACCTAAGGGCAATTTAGAGTCACCAGTTAACCTAATGAGCATGTTTTTGGTCTGTGGGAGGAAGTCGGAGTGCCCGGAGAGAACCCACACATGCACGGGAAGAACATGCAAACTTCACACAGAAAGGCCCCTGCCTAAACTGGGGATCAAACCAGGGACCGTCTTGCTGTGAGAAACATGCAATTCCTGCTGCGCCACTGTGCCGCCCAGGATGTACAATACTTTTATGGAATTAGACTTTATTGACTTTTCTTTATATTTTCTTCTTGTTTGGAGAATTACATTTAACATGACATCAACTGATAGTGGTGGGCCACATTTTTTAAAAAACAAGCCCGAACAGCTGGTGGTAGAATCTAAATCCACAAGCAAAAGACAGATATTGTCGCCATCAGTTACAAACCTGTAATCTCCATTTTTTTATGATTTCCTTTTTTACCTTTAAGCTGTGCTTTTGGCCATCCTCTCTGTTGGTGAGATGGTTTTATAAACTTTTGCCTGGATCTAAGAACAAAACGATATAGGGCTCTGTGATTTTGAACTGTGACACTTTGAGCTGTTACCTACAAAATCAGATCAGTTAATTCTTAAGCCAGAATGGACACATTTAACAGAAATGTCCAAGGTATCATTAAGGTATCATGTTCACAGACAGGGAAGCCACTTAAGGAACCATGACCTTGACTTAAATTGTGGACTTTTATCAAAAAAGCTCTTCAACACTTTATTGCAATACCGTGTTAAAAAATGCATCAACAAGTTAAGCAAACTAATGCTTCATGACCATAACCTTTGAAGTGTGATCTACTTGTTTCACGCTTGTTTACCACAGACAAATTTGTGCAGAGAAAATCTTTAAAAAAGGTAAACAAGCACATTGACCCTAGACCACCAAATATCCTCACTTTGAGTTACATATGTTGTAGGAAAAGTGCTATATAAATAAAGTTTGATTGATTGACAATACCCTTGACATGTAGCATTGAAAATTGAATGTCTTTGTTAAGTAAGCAATTGAGTAAAATTGGAAGAATACCCGGTGAAGCCGTGTTGTGGTGTTGACAAGTCAGAGACAACACAAGACCCCTTAGACCTTGACCATAACCTCCATATAATCAATTAACTCTTCAATAAGGGGGAACAAACTGGAGAAACATCCCAATAAATGTCAAATGGTATGATTTATAATGTGATACTGAAATAACAAATCACCAATATTTTACTTTAACGTACAATTAAAAATAAATATTTAAGTATTAGTCGTAACTCAGTCATCTAAATTGTTTTAAGTTTAGTCTAGTTTTAGTTGATGAAATTTCACAACACATTTTAGTTGGCAAAATTTACAGTAAACTTAGTCTACTAAAATATGAAGTGTAAAGGGTAAGGCATTTTTTTTTATGTGTCCTTGTATTTCTGAAGTTATTTTTAATATTTGAATCAATGAAACATCTAATAACTTTATTTAATGATGGTAAAGTTTGAATGTAAAAATGAACAGAAACAAATGTGACTTTTGTGTGAAATGCAGTCCCCTTTATTTAGGCTACCTGGCAGAGCATCTCAGTTACAATACTAGAAATGACAACAAACAGTGAACCTGCTCTACATGAATATATCAATTCATAAAGAGAGCAGCTCTGATTGGATCGCTCCACAACTTACCCCACCACCACCAAGCTAAGGCAGCTGTGATTGGTTGTCCGTCTTAACTCATCCAACCTTTCCACACAACCAGCTTTCTACATGATGAATTTAGGTCTGATATTGATTAAAAAAAAGTCAGTTAATTTAGTTTTAGCTTTTTCTATGTGCACTGTTTATTTAGTTATAGTGTAGTTTTTGTTAGGGAAAAAAAGTTGTTGACAAAATCTATGACGAAAATAATTAGTCAATGAAATTAACACTGGTGTTCGCTGCATACTCTGCAGACCTGAGGATGGACAACCTGGCACCCTGGTGCCTCCACCCTCAGCTGTCACTGTCAGGGAGGCATAACAACGATGTACCTCTAAATTAAAAAGATTCTGTATTTAAAAAATCATTTGTTTATTAACTGGGGCTGCCAGCTGCAGAGAAAAGAAAGACTCATGCTGAGAAAGTCGTAAAATAAATGATTCTTAAATATTTAATATGTGTACTCGAACCCAGTTAACAGCTGAATAATGCAGCACTGTTAGCAGGGTACCTTTAGCACTCAGCCCCTACTCTCAAATCGCCTCCGTTTCCAAACTGGACCTTCTCTCCTCTCTTGTCCCAGTCCCATAATTCCTATCCTCCTGCTCCTGTACACAGACCGTCACATATCCCCCCACAGCAGGAACACAAAACAGAACAAGTAGCTTTACCGGAGGCCCCTCCTCCTCCTGCAGCCACGGAGCCATATGGCCCATCACAGATTAAAAGCATTTGTTGTCTCTGCCCCGCCCCGCTCTGTGGATTACAAACCTGCAGAGGGAGAGCACTGCGTGAAGAGGAGGGGGTTATTTTATTTACATATGAATTCATGACGTCCCTTTTTGGACCTGAGTTTAAGAATTCATTTTGCCCACCTTAAAGAGACCGTCCTTACTTCGGCTCTTTAAACAGCACCCACTCAGGCAAACACGGCCTCATCCCCCGGTGAGCCTAATAGGATGAGTGTTTGGGCAGATGATGGCCGTTTTAAGAGGAAATTGAAGGAGACGTTAAGTTAATTACATTCAGCAGAAGGTTAATGAAACTAAAAAGGCTGAAAGGTGAAGAAGAAGAGGAAGACCAGGTCTGATTGAGGAGGCTTAGACAGTGACTGAGCAAAACTCAAGTGGAGTATGAGTGAGGAAACAGTGAGGAGACCAGATTTAATGTACATGTGTTTGTGTCAACAACAAAATAAAATACTAAATCATCAGGTAGAAATTTTTCTCAGATGTGATAGTTCTAGAAAATAAACGAAGAAAACTATCTGTCAAGATGTTTACGTACTCTTGACTAAATTTGCCTTCCAACCTATGAGCAAGTTTGTCTAAATTTTCAATTTTCTATGACATAGAATGATCATGATTTTTATGCCATATTTTAAAGTGGCACTGCCTCTTACACTAAATCAGTGGATCACCAGCCTTGTCTATGGTGCCCCACTTTGGCAGATGTAAATAATTAAAGCCCCCACCTTCTCCAATTATCATTAACACATAAAAATATAGAGATCAGGTTGCTGGTTTGGTGAAGTGGTTAGCCACCAGGCACATCGTACATCTGCTGCCCCGGGTTCGAATCCAGCCTGTGGCCAGTTCCCAGAGTGTTTTCTCCTACTCTCTCGGCCCCTTTCACAAGCCGATCCACTGTCACTCTGTCCTATCAATAAAGGTACAAAATGCCCAAAAAATACATTTAAAGAAAATAAATAAAATAGAGATAAACATGCTGTCAGTTACACCCTTTGCTAAGAAATTCATATATACAGTCGTACTCATCATTATTGGCACCCATGAAGTTTAAGTACACAATGTGACAGTACAGTTTCTTTACAAACCTCTCTAACTTTGCTCTGCATCACTTTATCAGACTCAAACTTGGCAGAAGTAATGTTCACATATTAAGGTTTGTAAATTATACTTCATTAGCTACTATGATCATGCAGTCATATTTAGATTAGGCAGTTTTAATTGCAACCACTTGAAGCCTACAAGGAAAAGAACACCCTACCAACAATTAAGCATGGTGGAGGTTCCATAATGGTTTGGGGCTGCTTTGCTGCATCAGGTACTGGAGGCCTTGACCGTATCACAGGAATCATGAAATCAGAGAATTATCAAGAAATTTTAGAGCGAAATGTCCTACCCAGTGTAAGAACACTTGTTTTCAGTTTAAGATCGTGGACCCTCCAGCAAGACAAAGACCCAAAGCACACATCCAAAAGCTCGCATGGTTGAAAAGGAAAAATGGCCTGTTTTAAAATGGCCAGCAATGAGTCCTGATCTCAATCTGATTGAAAATCGTTGGTATGCCTGAAATCTGCCATTAGGGAAAAGAAACCTGCAAATGTTTAAGAGCTTGAACAATTTGCATAGAAAGAAGTGGGAGAAGATACCAGCTGAGAAGTTCAAGAAGCTTATAGATGGCTACAAGAAACATTTGGAGGCTGTCAGGGGTGCCAATAATACTGAGCAGGACTGTATATTGTAATTTATGCCATGCCACCCTTCTGCCATTCGTCAACTTTAAAGGGATTTTGGATATAACATGCTCCTCTTCCAAGCCCAGTTGTTATCTCCAAAGTTAAACACATTATGGGTATTGGTATCAGCCCATTTCACTAATATTTAATCGTCGATTGCCAGACTGAGGCATCTTAGAGCAGTCAGTTGAAGTGAAAATGAGAGAGAGACAGTCGTACACTTTGTGGAGGAACATCAAAATCCGAAATTTATCAAGGGTCAGAAAGTTATTAAAAACATCGAATCAATGATCTTTTAATATGAAATTGTGATCTGATGGTACATGATTGCTTTTTGGAAAGAAAAGTTGGAAATAAGAATGAGCCTGCGGAAGAAATATGAGTCCATATTGACTGCAGCTTAATCACAAAGTTTTTGATATTTTACTGATTTTTGTTGTTGTTGTGTTTGATATTTTGGTCAGACAGTTATAGAGAAAAACCTATAAACTTACTGCAGTTACATTAGAATAAAATCCATCGTCTTTTTTGAGAGTCTGTCTTTTCTTTTTTCTTTTCCTTTCAGATAAGTAAAATAAGAATATAAATTTGATACAGTCTGCAGTTCAGCAACAACGTACAAAACAAGCCAGACCTGCACCATAAAACATGAATCACAAAACAGAGAAAAAACAAAACAAACAAAGTACAGCACCTTATGAAGTCTACATAGTATACAAATCCTGTATTACACAGGATTACAAATCCTGTATTTAACCCCAAAAAGAAAAACTATGCAGAGGTCGGCAGCATCATTTCTTCCTGTAGCTAGGCAGGGATGTGCCCCACACTTGTTTACACAAAGTCTCTATAAGTGACCAGTTCACAGTAGGGGTGTGTATTGGCAAGAGTCTCACGATTCGATACGTATCACGATACTTTGGTGATGATGCGATAATATCAAGATATCACAATATTGTGATATATTGCGATATTCTACAGTAAACTAGGAAAAACCTAGAGACAGTGAATATGTAACTTTTCCTTTTTATTATTGAAATATGTCAAATGCAGTGTTACATACATACACTTAACACAGTGTGCAATTAAACTAATGTTGCACAGAAATTATTCTTGTTTTCCCTTTAACAAAGTATTGAAATCATCCTAACCTGCAGTGCAGCTCAAACTGTAACTGAACACAAGGAACAAAGTGCTTTGAGTTACTGACAGCACAACAGTAAGTAAAAAAAAAAGTCACATATTTCTCTTGTCACTGTCTGAACTGAATAGTGCATGAAAAATAAAACCTGTGCATACATCTTTATAAGTTGTATTTTATTTCCAACTCTGATAAAATATGAGTTTTTATTATTACAAAAATATCGATACTAAGATTTGAAACATTGATATTATATCGGGAGTCAAAATATCGATATATATTGCGATAGCGATATTTTTCCACACCTCTAGTTCACAGCCTTCTGTTGAGCTCAGGACCTCGATCTGCTCCTTAAGGTGGACATGGTGGCAGTCTTCCAGTGCTGTAAAGTTATCCTGCACCCTACTGTCACTCCACGTGTCACTTGTTTTGTCACATTAATGTAACATATGCACTAGAGACTTTTGTTTGTTTTTTTGGTATGTAAGTTTGTAATTTTAATCCATCAATAAAAGAAACAATGAAATATAAATGAAGTCCTCATATTAAATGCTGTGCTCTTCAGACCACATCTAAAGCCTGGACTGCAACACCATAACTTTCTAACATCCTGAATCAGCCTGTTTGGTGTCAGAATCTCAATCATAGCTCACATTTGCTGCGTCACATTTTGTAATCATGTTGGTAGAGTCAACAGAAGGAGCAGTTTGTCTGTTTAGCTGCGTGTTTATGATGCAACCATGACACCAGACCTGCTGCCTTTACCTCTCTGCTGCTCAGATGACCTGATATTCCTAGACCGAAGCAGGTCAGTCCTCTCACCTTACAGCTTCGGGAGAAAACCAGGACCCTAAAATGTTTCTCCAGTGAACATCTTTAGATCATTCACCCCACGACCTTCAAGACTTGTCAGATGATTGGCCTCCATAACTTCTTGTGGCTTTTGCCTTTCATTTAGAGCCTTAGTAGTAAGACGTAATGAACATGTAGTTTGATTCCAGAGCAAAACACTGACATTTTTCTGCTTTCAGTGGATTATGGTGGAATTATTTATATACAGTAAACCCCAAATGATATTGTCGTTCAGTTTTCACAGTCCTGATATTTCCTTTTTTCTGTAAGACCGATTAATTTTGATATTGCGTAAATTTTACCATTTCACAGCATAATACAGCATTGTTTTTAAGTTATTCTTGTATGTCACAATATAATTCCCGTACATACCATTCAGCCAATCAGAATGTCTTTATTTTTTTCTTGGCCTCTGATTGGCTGTTGTGTGTCACAGGGAGGAGAGACACTTGCTTTGTCCTCTCAAAGTTCTTCCTCTCTACAATAATTGTTGTTCTGCATAACTTTAATGTTTTGTGCATTGATTTTGTATTTGTATTTTATTGATATCCCCAAGGATACCACCCAAAGGGTTAGCTTTAATTTCTCAAATATATTACGCCCTCAGTTATGATTTGGTTGGTTGGACATCACTAACAATTCGCAGACAACAACACTGGCTTATTTTTATTTATGAAGCAATTATGGGAAAACTTCCATCTTACCTCTGTTCCTTTGTGTAGCAGCTCTACCAGCCTACAATCCTCTATTTTGCTGCTCTTTTCAGTACCCAGAGTTTTTACAGACCTGGGGAAAACTGATTTTACTTTTAATGCACCTTGATCCTGGAATAATCTTCATAAAGAGCTAAAACTGGATTCAAGACATCTCTTAATGAATTTAAGAGCATCATTAAGAATGTGGTGACAGAGGCATGTGGTTGTTTTTCTTGAAAGCCAAATGTGTATTTGATTATTTGTCTTAAACCTTTTAATTAGGTTGTGTCATTTTCTATGTACCGTGACTCTGTATGGCTGCTATTTTGGCCAGGTCTCTCTTAAAGAGATTTTTTAAATCTCAATGGGTCTTCCTGGTTAAATAAAGGTTAAATAATAAATAAATAAATGACATGCATCCCATTTTTCATGCTTTTGTTTCCCCAGAAAAAACGCTGTGCTCAAATATTCGCACCCCCAAATTTTGCCCAATCCTAACTCTCTCAGACAGAAGCCCAACAGCTTTTGACGTTGGTCTGTCCTTTATTATCTCTAATTTCTTTTTCCCTCCAACCACAAATGTTAGCTTCACTCATGCCAAATTTCCGACCAGTTGTTGCCCACTGCCTCAGCCACTTCAGTCATCCGTCTGAATGCTGTTGGATAACTTACTGATTTTGTTGACATTTTTCTTATTTTTTATGTAATTTTTGGACTTTTCCCCTATATTGGTAGGAAGAATGACAGTGGGTAGGCTTGTGAAAGGGGGTTAGAGAGTAGGTTAGTCACCTGGGCCAGCAGAAGCATGTATATAGGATGTGCCTGGTTGCTAACCACTACGACAAACCAGCACCATTTGTTGACATTTTCAGTGGTATTTTGTCGCTGCACAGTTATTCTCTCACATATGACACCTACTGATGGTCTTACAGTACTTGAAGTAATTACTTCATGTCGTATCGTATTTCATACACCCCAGCATGCTCAGTTGTAATGTGCCGACCAATCAGAGCGCAGCTATTTTGGTCCTCTTGCTTTCAAGATGGCAGTGCCCATTATGTTTACACATGAGTGGTACCTTATGCCTAAGTCACACATTCCCGTTTCTCATAGCGATTGTGTACGACTGTACATGATTGAGGAGGCTGGTGTGATCGCTATGATACGGGATGAAATGACTGTCTCACCCCTGGACACACCCCTTAAATACACAGTCAGTAGCGCTTCTACAGCGCTTCAGGGGGCGTTAGTCCCGCTCCAGCTAGGTTAATACAGCGATATGACGAGGACTCCTTTAATTTTCATCCCGTTGACACGACGTCAGCCCTACTCAAGCTCAGTTCGCGTCACGTAAGCCCCGACTGAACCCGTTGCTTGCGCCGTCTTGAACGGGACACAGTCGGGGCACAAACGGATGCGTTCTTGTCAGTCGTCCTCATAAAGCTTTCAGGATTGAGCCACGATCAGCCCGACTGAGCTCCGTACATGCCACGCTAATACCGTTCACCTTAGGACTGCATTAGGCTTCCATCCTGCTATACTGAGAGCGTTGATTCTCCACAACAGTTTTGAACAGTTCAAAACTGTCGGGACCTTTCCACGTTCCCTGCCGTTCATCCACGACTATACAACGCTGATCCAGACCAAGTAGCACATGCACCACGACCAAAGCATGTTTTATCAGGATTATGACAATCGTGCACAATCGCTATGAGAAACGGGTATGTGTGACTGGGGCTTTAACATGGACAATTACACGATCATTGCACAAAGGTTAACTAATTAAGACCCAAAATGTTGGATTAGAAGAGTTTAACAATTTTATAAGAATTACAAAAGTTTCACAGAGAAAGGGAATATTTTGGCTTTTTGTATCAAATGTGTTGTAACCGGTATGTTGGCAAGAAAAAAACGTTCGCATATTTCGCTTGTGATTGTTTACAGCACTCACCCGAAAATTAGACCTAATTTATGAGCAAAAAAATTGTGTTATAGATGAGAAATTACGGTATTTAAACAGGGCATTTCTGTTTTGTAGATTTTCACAAAACAGTGGGGGACCACTGTAGTCCTTCTCGTGGTTTTCAAAGCTCTTTGTATTTTTTATATTTCTGTAAATGTGACGATCACATGCCTCTTTACTCACTTCATATTCATTCATTCATGGAAAACTCCACAGCTGCTTTCTCATGCTCTCTCTGGGACTCTAAACAATGACGAGCCTTCACCCCACGCTCACATTTCACTGAATGAGAATCACTGGCTGGTGTTTGACACACTGAGAGTATTGTATGACCTAGAGGACCAAACATGAGCGGGGACATTCACCTCCTCTGCCATTAGACGAGGATACGAACATACCGTAAAATACCAAATAGTAGCCGAGGCGTTGATTTGCTTCAATAACTGAGCAGACCAGGCGTTTATTTGGGACAGGCATTTAATTCCTTTTGCACAAAAATTTTACTTAGCAAAAAGTGAAAAAATATGGTAAATATAATCAAATTATTCATTTACACCAGTATGAATAACACCTGTACATTTTCAAGGCAAGATTACAGTATCATTGTTACACTCTTGTCTTCTTCTTTCAACTCAGCACTCTCTCAACACTCTTAATACTGAGCAGGAATGACTGCTATTTAGTTAAGGTTGTATTTTTTTTTGCTGCTCCAGGGACATGGAGATAAGCAGTAACGTACTGCTAACTGACGTGACTGGCTTCCCTGACGTTAGTTAAGGACAAAAAACAAACAGCAGCAGTGGCAACGTCTTCTTCGTTGAATTTTCAAAGCCCTAGATTGTAAGATTCTGTCTTTCTGCGCTCTAGTGCCCTCTGTGGACTCTGAGTGTAACTGCACTGTCATGAAACAGAGTGCCTCACACCAACATACATTTGTTGACATACAGAGGGAGGAGAATGTGAATAAATTACACCGGGCGTTTATTTGTCAAAATGTACTGCTACACCGGGCGTTTATTTGGGACTGGGCATTTATTTGGTATTTTATGGTAATTTAAACCCAAACATCAGACTGACTGTCGGTGATCTAAACACCGTCATGCAGCAGCAGCAGCACCCTGACATCTGGAGCTTGTATTAAACTGCACACTATTAATTCTGTCAACTGATCGATGGCTGTGAAAAGGTCTGTGTCACTTTAATTTGCATCCAGCCCAACAGGATCAATAACCCCCTGCTCCGGGCTGCAGACTGACACAGATCCACATTAACATAACCTCTCTGCTGCCGCTGAACTGCTCATGACACGAGCTCCAGTGATCAACATGTTCAAGAAAAATCACTTCAGATTCTGTTAGAGCTGCCGCCTGCTGGATTTGGACCTCTGTTACCCCTTTTCCACCAAGCTGGTTCCAGGGCTGGTTCGGAGCTAGAGCCAGCTTAGCACCAGTTCTTTGGTTTTCCACAGACTAAGCACCGGTTGCTGGCTCTCAAAACCGGTGCTTGGCAAGCACCAACTCTTTGCTGGGCCAGCAGAAAGAACCACTTTACGTCGGGGGCTACGGGCTTACGTCAGGGGGTGGGGGCGGGTAAAAACACGGAAGCAACAAAGCAGAGTAAAAACACGGAAGCACTCTTACCCGTCTTCTCAAGCGTGATCGATGTTCGTTGCATAGTCGTCGAGCAACATTAACTTGCTGGATCGCCAACTTTTGCTCTACAAAGGAAGGCTCGAAAAGCCAACAGCAACACTTGAACCGCAACGTAGTCCTCCATCTTTGTAGTGGCAATTGAATTCGGCGCTAGTTGTTATGGGAAACTAGCGTGACGTATACAGATGTATACATCGACGTGATGACGTAGCCCTCTGCCCGGCACCCGTTTGTGGAAAAGCAAACGGTTCTTAACCGGTTCGCAGTTGAACCAACTGCGAACCGGCTCTAGCACCAGCACTAGCACCAGCCCTGGAACCAGCTTGGTGGAAAAGGGGTATGTGAGGTCAACAAAAGCCTCACTGTGATGGTGCAGAGGTCGATGCAGATGCTTTGAGGTTGTGTTATTGTAAAAATTATATGGGTATTAGGTGACTGTTTAAAAGGTCAGAAAGGCCATAACACTATTCGTGTAAAATGTGTAAAAGTGTTTTTTATGTTGGAGTAAAAATTTGATCAAAGTTTGAAAGAAGTCTCATGAAATATCCACAAGATGTCAAAAGCTAAGGATGCACATGTGGTCCAATGCCTCAACATTTAACCAACAAATTTAATCTGATGAGTCCTGATTGGTTGGCACTGTTGCCTTTACACCATCGGGATAAAGGGTGCAGGGCATATGTACTCCACAAAAAAGATCAGAAATGTTATTTTGGTGGATTATTTCTCCCCTTTACCAATAGATATTGTTTGAAAACCCGATTGGTCACCTTACGAAGAACAGCTTGTAAAGACTTTGCAGTGGGAGAATGAATAAAACTGAGGGTAGCACCTAAAAAGAATGTGCCAATATCCCCTCCTCCCCTCTAAGAAAGCAGACAGTTCCTCAATGAAACAATGGTGAGGATCCGGTCTTCCTGGGATGCCCACTTCATGGTCTGGTTTAGACTTCAGCAGTCTCAGAACTTGGTCCTTCGATTTGGAATGGCACCAGGGCTGACACCAAATAATGCTGCCATCCTGCATACAGGAAGACCAGCTAAAATATTTTCCAATGTATAAAATGCTGTGATTCTTCCTCAAAAGATCCCCTTTAGTCCTAATGGCCTAAAATGTGTGTCCCAACAAGCTTTCACTACAGGTCCAGAGAATATATTTTGTAAGTTTCCTACCTGAAATCCTCTTTAATATTAGATTTTGGAATATAAACCCTTCTGACTCAGCCCTGCACAGAACAGGCTGTTCACAGTGGTGAGCTGTGTCTGACGCCCCATCCTCAGAAAGTGGATGCTACTTCAACTTCTCAGTGCTGTGCTCTAATATTTACTGTGACTATACAGACGTGTTGCAGGTGTGCGCTGCCCCCCTAATCAGATGGAGGAAGGGGATAAGTTGGTTGCATCATTGGGGGAGTTTTTCATGCAGACATTGTCTAATGGATAGGGAAAGGTTTCTAATGTTCACTGGAGTTTGCAGACTGGTCATTGGCAGAGGTTGAACACCCTAAAAAGTATTTTACAGTTTGAGATTTTTAAGGTAAATGGGTACATAATAGGTTCAAGTAAGTCTAATTTTTTTTCGTCATTTTGCCGTGAAGTAAGAGGCACAACAGTGGCACATTGACAGTGTTTGCCTGTTTGTGTTCAAAAGGAAGTTCAGGGCCTTTCTGTGTGGAGTTTGTATGTTTTCTCTATGCAAGTATGTTTCCAGAATAAAGTTTGTAAGGGGACTCTGTGTTGTCAGTTTCTAGTTGTGTATCTTACCATGTCAGCCCTGTGATTGTTTGGTTGAGGGTGTACCCCAGATCTTTCCAGAAGACAGCTGGGGTGGACTCCAGTTCCCTTAGGCCTGAGCAGGATAATTATTGGATGAATGTTCTAGTGTTCAGAGGAAAATAGCACATAGAAAACAGAATTCCTATTGTCCTTCTTTTTCAGCGTGGGGGAATAAAAAGAGCAAAACACCTCAAATGTGAACGAGGAAGTAAAATCACACCATTGCTAAAATGAGTCATAGTAAGTTGTGCCATAATTCTGGAGTCACATCCAAGTTTTTGTGTTAAATAAGGAGTTTGGCTTTGAGGCAGTAAGAAGTATATGGTTCAGTTTTAGATAATATACATTAATGTGAGTCCTAGGACAGTCTGTCGGCCATTATAACTTTCTTTTTATCATAGTATAACCATTTGCAAACACGACATCACCAAACCTTAAATCATCTAATGCAGTGATCACCAACACCAGGCCACTCACAGCTTCATACACAGCCCCTGGTGTATCATCAACTTCAGAAAAATGTCCAGGGCATTCATTTTATTCTGGTTTTAAAGGTGTTTTTTGCTGTTTAATCTCTAAAAGTACTAATGAATTTCCCAAAACAACTTTCTTCATATATATTATATCAGGCATGACTCAATGTTTCATTTGTTTTACAGAGATCCACATGTGATCCAATATTTAACCAGAAAAAAACAAGAAGACTGGAGCCAAACAAAGACCAAAAAAGACAGATGTAGCTTAAGCATCTCATGCAGCTTGCAGCAGTATGGGTGATAGGGAGTGATCTCACTTTTAAAGGCAAATGAATACTTACAATTGTGATAAAAATCAAACTATGTTACTCACATTATTTATATTTTTTGCATTAGTTTAAAATTCAGGCCCCATAACATTAGCCTTGCAGAGCAGACAGACCTCCCTGATTCTGAAATCCTGCAGGTCCATCTTGCCAGCCTCTGTTGTCCAACGAATTCACTCGGCTGAATTATTAACGGCCCAATCAGGGAAGAAAGGCGGGAGCTACAGAATGCGGACGTGACGACAACCGGAAGTTGAGAACCGGCAGTTGAGAACGGACATGCCGATAAGCCTATTGTCCTCATGGCTAGTCAGTGAAACTTGGTGAAATCTGCCCTCCTCAGAAGTTTACTTGTAGGGATTGTCTTTGACGAGGTTCATGTCACATATAAGTGTTAAATGAATCATCTGTGTGGTACAATTTAGTGTAAGACAATAGTAAAAGGCCATAGCTGTTAGCAGCTAAGTTAGCGGCTATCGGTCATTAACTGTTGTTAGCTGTTAGCGGCTAAGTTAGCCGCTATGTGTGCTACATTATTGGAGGCAACCCTGCTTGATGTGGATTGGTCTGTGATGAATGTGATAAGCCAAGCGATTGTCCAATCACAAGCTTGTGTTTTTTTTTTAACGTTCTGCCCCTGAAAGCAAATTTAAAGGGCTCCTACCCAGAATATTGCTGTGGCAGATATATGGAGCTGTCCATCTGGCTTGTCAGGTTACCATAACATATGTCAGGATGAAAACTCTCCTTTGGAGCATATGAACATGCAGCACTTTTGACTCAGCGCATGAATATTTTACCTTTTGGATCGACACCTGTAGACAATATTTATGCTGCACAGTTTTTAAGCAGTCAGATGAAGCCAGGTTAGCTTTTAGATAGCCCAGTTTAATTTGGCAGATGCATATTTGAGTTCCAGAGTAGACGACACAACCTTCTCAGACTGTAAGGACTTTGTTTTGTCTCTGCAGAGTTAAGAGTTAACGTTAAAGTCCCAGTTGGACAAAATAATCTGATTGGCTGGCAGCAGAGCCACATCTCTTTTTCTCACCTTGTTGCCGCAGCAGCACACTCTGGCACTCCTCCATCGTTCCATGTTCACAGAGCTGCTCGTGCACACTCATGTATTTCTGCTTAAGTATGTGAAGCACTTTAAAACGAGGGGTTAGGGATTAATATAGTTTGTCTTCGTAGCTGCCAGAGTATGGACGTTTATTCCTATAGTGAGGATTATATCAGTCATTCATAAATATCAATCTAACTTTAGTGTACACACACATACAGGTAATGAATACTGTTAAATAATACTGTCACTGTGCCCCCTGCTGATTTCCATGATCATGTGTGCAGCCTCTCCTGTAAGGTTATATACACAGCCAGTGTGAGCTGCCTCCCAACGACCTTTTCCTAAATACCCTCACCCAGACTGAAACGTATCCAAGCTCTGTACTGCTTCCAGAACACCTGCTCAAACATTTCTCTGTTTCTAAGAACAACTTAATTATGGGACTGGTTTCTTTATTTGTCAAGACAATCTCTCAAATTATCAGAATCAAATACTTAAGAATACACTCTCCTAAATCTTACTTCACATACCTCTGAAACAGTAGCGCTGGATGCTAGGAGAGGCTGTGATTGAGGGGAGTATTGGCAGGATATAAACACCAGAGCCAACACACTAACAGCATCAGTGAATAAAACAGAAGAGACAAACCAGTGTGTGGACAGAGACTGCAGCGAGGAGGGTCAGGAGACCTTTGACACATGTGCTTAACACTCTGAGGATCATCTGGGAGGTGACGTTTTTACGATCTTGCCTTTCGAACATGCACTTAGGGGATAATGTAAATTATATGAACTCTTGTTTATAAAAATGTAGCTTTATTAGGGCATGAATGAGCAGAGAAAATGTTTAAGTAGTGACTTCTTTTTTAGTCTGTTAATGATGCAATGATCCAGTCATTACATATCCAGTGTCATTGGGCTCTGAGTATTTTCCAATCTCGTAACCTCGCTCTGATGATAAGACTAGGAATCGTTTATTGTAAAACTTGACTTATGCTCTTCATGCACTGTCATGATGCTGCTGAAATCTCAGTGGTCCTATTGTTGCTCAAAATGTGAAGAGAAAGCAGTACCTGGGTTGTTATACACAAATTAATGCACATTGTGGACTTTTTGAACACTTTTGTTAATCATCATGTAGTTAGAACGTTTCATTATATAAACCAGGATTAACAGGGTGCCCAAATAGGGTAGGTCTAATTTTTTCTAACTTTCTGAAACAACTTTGAATAAATATACACTGAAACTGCCATCCATGTTTGCCTACAATCTTAATGGGAATACTTCCCCTCTGCTGTCAAAGATGCCCAATTGTTTCTTAAAGGAGACATGTCATGCTGATGCATGATTTAATACTTACATATAATATAATACATTTGAAAACAAGACCTTACACCCCATTAATTTTCAAAAAATTAGATATTGTATTTTTTCTGATATCCTAGAACGAGATTTGATGCCTCTGAAAATAGGTCATTGCGAGATGACCGCGAGATTTAAATCGTTGTGACGACACGAGGTACATTTCTTTTTATTGGAGTAATCTGATAAAACACTTCCTCCTCTGTGATGTCCGTTAGTCACAAAACTGTCACCGAGGAACACGTCCACCCAGCAGCAGTATATAGCTCCCTAGCTCACACTCACTTATTACCAGCTCTAGCCTGTAGGGGGACTCAATACGCGGTCACTGCTTTGAGCCTGGCGGAAAATACAGTAGAAGAAGGACAGGCTGGCTCTACCCCCGATAGAACTGACCAATCAGAGCACAAAGGGCTGTGACGTTGCGAGGTAACTGTAGGTCACCATTTTTAAATGTCAACAGTATTCATAAGCATCCATCTCATAATGGCCTAAAATGAGGATATTGAGAACACTATTGTGGGGCAATGAAGGAACTAAATGACTTGTACTGAGGGCAGAAATGCTTTACAGGCATCCTAGTCTGGTATAGTGAAAAGGAGAAACAAGCATAATATGTCTCCTTTAAGTTGCTCTCATTGTTTTTTAAGGCTGCTCTTTTTGCACACTGAAATGCATTTTCTCTGCTTATGTGGTGATGCTGTTGTAAATCAGACTAATGTCATTTTCACACGTAAATCAGTTGTTCTGATACAGTTGGGCGTTTCTTACTGTTGCTCTGTTTACGTAAATGAGAATACAGCAATCAGTCCCTGTTTCAGCACAAACAACCGCACCAAACTCACCTGAAAGAGTGCCACTTTTACTGTAAAACATTTCCCTTACTGATAAATATCCATCCCATCCAGTCATCCATCCATCCTGTTTAATTCTGCATCGGAAATTTAATATCCACTATCATCGCCGTCATAGTTTAGTACACAGTGGCCAACGTTTCTGGGCCTAAGAGTTCCTCAAATATAAGAACAATTACAGAGAGCTAAGTGTTTGATTTGATGTTTGTGATTGATATAATTTTGCATAGTTTGCCTAAAAAAATCATAGTGGCATTTAGGAGGCTACATATGACAATGAATGATTACTTTTTTTTTTTTTTTTTTTAATGTATATTTTTGGGCATTTTGTGCCTATATTGATAGGGGAGAGACAGTGGATAGGCTTGTGAAAGGGGGAGAGAGAGTAGGGGAAGACACTCTGCAAACTGTTCACAGGTGGGATTCGAACCTGGACCGGCAGAAGAATGTACATGGGGTGTTAACCACAACACCAAACCAGCACCCTGAAAGATTACTTTTCACTGTAAATGTCAAGAACTATTGCTCATGATTATGAAATAATTCAAGAGTATAATTCTTGTATATATCTTTAATAATTTAGCTTGTGTAGAACTAACTTGTTTACAGCAGTTTTGTGATTTGTTTTGTACAGTTAACACTGTAGGGGCTCGAGCTGGCTACAGTGGTGTTAAAGTGTGGCATCAGTGCATCAAGTAAACTTCGACTGCCAAATTTGGAAAGAAAAAGTTGTTTTGATGTAGGTATGGCTTATTTGCAAAACATAATAGAACTTAAAGGCTGTGTTGTGTGAACTTAAGCTCTATTTAGGATGTCCCTGTGGGCACCTCAGAGCCTCCTACCAGGGGCTCGTGGGCACCCTGTTGGCTACCCCTTGTTTAGTGGGTTGTCTAACCTGCTGGCTTTCTTCCCATTATGCATATCACAACTCAAATTTACAGGAATGTCTGAGACATACTGACATGAGGCCCTTCAGCTCGGACTCAGTCCACCTCTAATTTCTGCCATTTGATTGTGAAATGATCCAAAGAAATGTGCAAATGTGTTTTTTTTCTTTCTTTTTTCAGCAGAATCAGAAAGCAACTGAGCTGTAGGTGTGAAATCCACCTGAAGTACTGAACTGCAGGTTTTTTCTTCTTTACGACTGCATTATTTGGAAATTTGATGTAGACTGAAGGGCTGCACTGAGTGAGCAGGAGGGCCGCATGTGGCCCTAGTTCCCAACCCTGGTCTATTCTAATATTTGTGTGAGTAGCCATTTGTTACAGGCTGTTTCTGGCTGTAGTCATGCTGGTAGCTCCTGCACCATTCTCTTCCTAGCACACTGATTGTACGACTGAGCTCAGCTTGTCTTGCCTTGGAGCTTTGAAAGACTGATCTGCTGAATCAAACATGGAATAGGGCAAATCTATCTGCACCACCAGGTCACATGGTCAGGGGAAAGTTCAGATGTGTTTGCAACAATACTGTGAAATCTGCAGGAGAGACTGAGGTTAAAGTGTTTCTTAAACTGGATGATAAATGAGATATTCAGACTGGCTGTAAGCGATTTCTTAGAATAGCTGCTGGCGGGCACAGTTGATGAGGGCGCTGTAAAACTGTCATAGGCTCCTCAAAACAGACCCTAAAGTGCACCTTAAAGAGACAGTAAGACCACCTTAAACTGGCTATGTTCCCCTCATAGGGCAAATCAGACAATATTTGAGCCTGTTAGAGTATTTTTTGATTCTTTTTTTCTCTTTGGAGGGCGTCACCATTGGATTAAAACCTGTAAAACTTTCTCATTTAAATTCTGAAATGTTCCTGTTTTGAGTCCAGGCATGTTAACACATCTCTATGCAGAGCGTAAATTAAGAGTTTTATTACCTCCTTTGGTTTTGACAAACTCCATATCAGCTCAGATTATCAGCACTTACAGGACATACATCCCTCTTTACTTTGTGAGTCTGCCGTGCCCCCTCCCCCCTCCTCTTTTGGCCTACTGCCCTATGCAGACCACCCTCTCCCCGCTCTCTCCACATGCATAGCTGGACTGGTGGGTGTAAAAATAGTCTGGGGTGGAGGGTGGGGAGGGGGTGTCAGTCAATGGTCAGAGCTGGCACTGTGCTGGTAAGAAGACACAAGCCCAGCGAGGACCAGAGCTCTGAGAGCTGAGGACCAGCGAGGTCTGATGGAGTCTGAGGAGGTCTGAACGGGTCTCCCCTCTCTGGATGGTAGCCTGTAAGGATTTTTAGGGGGAGGGTTGTGAGCCCGAGTGGATTATCAGTGATTAGGGATCCTTTACGTTCTGATGGGATAGACTCGTAAACCTTGCATCATGGGAAATGCTGCCATGTGTAAGGTGTGTGGCTCGGAGAAAGGCCTGAAGACGACGGCGAGTCTGTCCAACCTGGAGCAGAATGCCTGGCCCGACTATTACTGCGAGGAGCATTTTCCTGTGCAGCCCACACTGATGCTGGTAAGAGACTATACGAGGGGCTTTGAGATGCTGGAACAGGGGTGTTGTTGGAGGTTTATCTGGCTGAAGAGAGGAATTAAAGTCAGGATGTCAGGAGAAATTTGCACTGATGCACTGGTTTTACATCAGCGCTGGTCTTTTTTCATGAGCGTTGACTATCAGCAAACAAATGTGGGATGAGCAGGTTTTTATCGGATGTTGGGTATCAACAATTTAATGCTGAAATCTTGGACGCCTAATTGCTCATCTACACACAGTTTTCTTGAGGGTAGATAAAGCCACCTGTTGCTCATGTTCTGATCTGTTTTCTCTGTCAAACACTGGAGAGATTGTTAGTGTTGTGACGTTCTTGCACAGAAAGTAATGAGACAATTTAACCATTTTAATCACATGCCAAAACCCAAACATTTTGCATTTAAACAAATATTTTTAAGTCCATACTGACAGTATAAAGCTTTTCCCACCAGTGTCTAATAGGAATGGAAATAAACTTTTTATGTGTAAATGCCACAGAACATAATGGATTCAAAGATCGAACTACCACTTTAATTTACCAATTTACAAAATGTTAATTGTATAACAGCCGTCCTTGACCTTTTTTAAACCACAACCTGGTTTATGTGAGACAATATTGTCAAGGGTCGACCTTAACAGAGAGACACTCGCAAGCACTCACTCTATTTTATCATCACGTAAATTTGGCTGACAGTCACCTCTTGCCAAGGTAACTAGTTTATCCTCCACACCTTTTGAGCACAGAGGAAAATGCTGTTGAAACATGGAGCTGTTGGTGTTTAACCCACATGTCATCAGTCCAAGCTGATCCGATGTTTCTATTGATTATTGATGGGCATTTATTAGTTCATACCTCTGAACTGCCTCTCCCTACATCAGAAAGTTGAGCACTCTTCTGTGCCTCGTTCTGCAGAGTCAAATAGAGTACAGGCAGAAGAGTGCACGAGCACATGGTTTGACAGTGAGTTTATCTCAAGCAGTGCTTTTTCATTTATCATAGCAGTGACAGGGACAGAGAGCGTGTGTGAAATATTGGCAGTAAAGCTAGAGGCAGATATGCAAGAAGTTGGTTATTCTTTAAAAAGAAACATGATTTGGTCTTTATCCCTATAAAGCCAATTGTATCATATTTGATACATACTTTTATAATACATCTATCTACTCAATATGATCAACAAATTACAAAAAAACCCCATCTGAATACAATCAGATAAATGATAAAAATGTCCTCAAATGGATTATCAGTTTCCAAAAAAACCTAATGTATCAAATCAGATACCAAAAATCTATATGTTGAAATTTATGGACATTTTGATTTTTATGTATTTTTAGCAGAAAGTTAAACAAACATTTCAGCTTCAAAAAATTAGAATTTTATGGCTATAGTCTATGGTCTTGGGCCTTAAAGGGTCAATTAAAAAAAAAAAAAGCAGTGATAAAATTATTTTTGTCTCTTAACAACCTGGTACCATGGTGCCCTGTCCTGTGTCTAGGGCCCTCTCTAGTATAATATTATAGCAAGGGCTTATATTAAAGTAATGTGTTATTATATTGAAGGAAATTTTGTAGCAGTAAAGACAAACCCATCTCTCTTTGTAGTAATCATAAACAGATAAGGCCGGTGGATTCTCTGGAAAAGCAATGTCAAGCTTTCCATCGCTGAACCTCAACAGAAGTTCTTTATTTTTTTTTTTTGTAAGTGTAAAAATTTACAGCATGTAAGGAGTGACATAACAGCCTTTAAGAATTATGGTGGATATTAGGGCTGGGCGATATTACCTGATCTCAGAATCACGATTAATTGAAGCTCGTACTTCAGTTACAATTATCAAATGATTAGTTTATGCTATGCTGGAACAAATTGGTGTTATTACCGACTGTGGACAAAATGTTTTTTGTGCAGTATTTACACTTAACTTCTTTCAGTTAAGTGACTTTTACAGGGAAAATAATCTAATTAATTGACATGAGTAAAATTTCTTCATAAAGGTGCGTTCACACCGCAAGCGACCCAGCTACCAAAATTGCGTCGCCCACTGACATAGCGTCGCGCGTCCATAAATACCTCATTTTGGTCGTCGCTCGGTGACATCACGTCCGTTCGAGTTTCACCGCGATCATATCATACGTCATATAATAGGATGTATAAGCGAACATTATTCCAGGTGTATCCTTTTCATTCACTTGTCAAACACAAAACACTGCAGCTGATGCCCTGCAGCAGCAGCATTATCTGTGAGTTTACCGCGGTCCGCCTAGACGGAACTAATGCACCCTGTAGTCCGGATGAATAACTGTTTGTCTAGGGTACCGTCACACGTACACACACCGCTGATTGGCTGATGCTGCACAGTCACACACGACATCGCCTGAATAGATCAACTTTTTTTTAACTTTGACATCGCGCGACGAGTGAAGTGATCGTCTTGTACGCGGCCGTCGCATCGCGGGTGGGTTAGCCCCGCCCTATCGCGGCTGTACATTGACTTTGAATGGAGAGTGATCGCCGAGGTAGTACAAGTAGCGTCCGGTGTGAATGTACCTTAAGAGGGTCTTAATGTGGGTTTTGATTATTTTCAGTTATATTCCCAGCCCTGGCGGATAGTGTAGGTTTGATTTACTGATCTACATGATCACATGCAGTTTTTCTGTTTTTCTGGCCTCATCTGCTACAGAACTGATCGGTCAGCCAACTCACCTGCCCAAAAGGCTCAAATTTGTTTGTTAAACTGGGAAAATGTTGAACCCTGTTCAACCCCTAAGTCCAATAGCTGTACATGACTTCTAGATAGGGCTGGGCGATATTACCTAATCTCAATATCACGATGAATTGAAGCTCTTACCTCGATTACGATTAATGAACGATTATTTTATGTTATGCTGGAACAAATTGGTGGTGATACCGATGGTCATCAACACAGTCTTCCTGCAGTATTTACACTGAATTTCTTTCTGCTTGATGTCCTCTGCACAGAATGCAAAATGTGCCCAAACAATGGAAGCGGTATTTTTCTTGGCTACTAGGTCCTCTGATTGATTGGCGCTTGTCTCCTCCATGTTGGTGGTATGTCCATCGCTCTTGACGAAAGTGGGCATAGACTATATGGAAGGGGTGTGGTCACGTGACTTACACAGAGAAAATAATCAAAATAATCGTCATGAGTAAAACTACTTTGATTATAGTGTCTAAATGTTGATTTGGATTATTTTTTAATTAATTTCCCAGCCCCACTTCTAGATATTCTTTAAATAGTTGCTGCAGTCTGAACCATGGCTTACAGGTAACATGATTTTGTGCTAAAATGATTTTGAAGATTAATGAATTAATCCAGCCTTGTCACAGTTAGCTCTCTACTGCTGACAACATTTTGTTAAGTCCTTTCATTTGTGGAAACTCTGAGGCGAGTGTAAGGAGGTGTCAGCTCCTCTTTTGAATCCTTGTCTATTTCTGTTTTAGCCTCCACTTGAATGACAGAATCTCGTATCTACAAATGCTGAGCCACCAAACTAACATGTGAAGCTGGTTCCATCAGACACCTTCACATGTAGCCGATAGATTCTCCTGTTTCTGGTGACAGGGCGTGTAAAAGACTCCAAAGAATCAGGTGTTTGAGCAGCCTGTGCTGTAAGAGGGCGCCTCGTCCCCCTTTAAAGGCCGGTGTGACATTTTTGTTCCCAAAGTGTCCGCACACAGCAGCATGTGGACTCTAGTGGCTAATTTGAAAAGAGATGTAATGACTTTAGCAGCATGCTGCCACTGCCGCTGGGAATATGGAGGAAAAAATTACAAATGATGTGAGCTGCTGAATGTTAATAAGCTGCTTTTTATTGGAGCTACAGTCAAAGAATATGTGTTTACAAGGTGTTAGTATTATGTGAGCTGCTAAATGGGGTTTGTTCTGCCTAATTTTTTGCCTTTAGGACTACTAAACATGAGATAAATGTGCCATGAAGTGGTCATTAAACAAAAATAAAGATCATTACAGAGTGCTAAAGCTAACTGAGAATCTCATCTTTTGTCACCAACTCCTGACGTGTGAAAATAGCCCTAAAAACTCCAGAATATTGTGCATTTGTTGTAAGTTTGTGGCGTGCACAGAAGGGTCCAGAAGGCTCTAATTGGTCTGTGTATCAGATTTGGACGAGGTGGTCTGCCAGCCTGCAGTGACCCCATGCAGCTGAGCTTCTGTTATCTGATGGATGAAACAGAGGAGGAAGAGAGGAGAAACATGAGGAGTAACATTTCTGAGTCTGTTCATAGAGCCTGAATCTAGTTTGTTTATGTCTACCTACAGTAGTAAGAGGTGGACAGAGCTGACGGCCATGTTCTCTGTACTGTTCTCGTTTGTTCTGACTCTGAGACCAGACTTCTTGTAGATTCAAGGATGCACTGTGACCATGCAAAGCTATATGTGTTGGGATATACCTATGAGACATACCTGCTGTAAATTACCCAAAAGTGAATGAATTATCACTGCCACACACCCCCTGCTTCACGACCAGAATTATTGTGACACAACATCCACAAATAACCGGTAGGATCAGAGATGTGTCAGCGTCAACACAACCAGCTGAAACAACTGAGACAGAGTTTTAAAGACAAACTGATAAACAAAATCCACAATAATCAACATCTAAGTATTGTATTATTAGGCCTGCAGAGACACAAACATGCCTGTTTATTAAGCTGATGTCAGAAAAGTCTATTTAAGAAGTTGAGAACATATTATGGGAATGTTTTTGGTGTGTTGGTTTAACAAATAACCATGTAAGTGTGGTGGAAATTTGTCGTACAATGTCTTGTTGGTATCACTATTAATTAACGGGTTTTCCTTCATTCATACTTTTTATATTTTTCTCTTTTTTAAGTATTCCCAGTGATGGGATGTTAAATGTTGGTCATTTAATAACTTGAGTATCCTTCTTTAAGCATTAGCTGAAAGTATTAGTTATGAAGTCAAATATCAGACAAATACAGCATACGTAATATTGCTGATATTAATCACATGTCTTGTGTTGGGTTTTGTATTAGTCAAGAACAGTTTACCTTATATGCTGGAAGTCTTCTATACTTTTTTATATCATCCATAATAATATTCCTATATTCACATTTCATAATGTTTATATATTCTCTTGGATATTTAGTCACATATACAACGGCAACTTCACTTTATTGTCCTCTAAGGGAAATTTGTTTTGCAAGCAGGTAAAAAACATGAAACATAAAAACACAATCATACAAATCTAGATAAAACACTGACATGGTTAAAACATAATAACATAAGGGATAACTGAGCAGAACCATCACTGCAATGTTTCGACATGACATAACTCATGACTGTTACTATTGAAAATATAAGTTAAGTTATGTCACAGCTTTTGATATGAATGAGTTTTTCACCCTGTTATATTTTGCCTTTGGCAATCTGAATCTCCTTCCAGAGAGTAACAGTTCAAACTCAGCATGGAGAGGATGCACATGACACTTTATGATGTCCTGGGCCTTGGAGTTCACCTTCTTGCAGATGTACACATTTAACACCACCATCTAAAGTTACTGAGAGGTCCTCACAGAATGTAGAAATGGGTAGTGACGCAAAGCAACTCCCGTTTGTTATTGTTCACCTTGTGACTTTAATAAACGCCACTTGTCAAACTTAGAATTTGCCTGCGTTCGTGCTTCTTTGAAGAGCAAGAGCACAGATTTGAACTAGACCTTATCCACACCAATGTTATCTTAGCTGCCATTTCCAAGCAGAAGTTTCGAGCCAACTCATTCAATGTTTACTGCATATCAAAGAATACACTGCATAAGCTTTTGACTTTCAGTTGACTCTGTCTGTGGATGTGTTTGTGTTAGCTTAGCTGCCATTCCTACACTTCCATATGAACTCTTAACTAGAATTTGTATGCAATTGTAATAAAAATATCACAATAAGCTCTGAAGGGGAAATCTGCTTTTACTACAAAATATGACAGCACAGTCAGCCAAAAATCATTGATCAACATGATCACTCGATGGACCGTAACACTAAGATAGTTACCACAGTGCACACCGGAGGATATGTCAGAAGTGGGGTGCAGATTGTGCTAATGATGAGGTTTGACCACTTCTCTCTATCTGTTGCCATCTTTTGAGTTTACTTCTGACACAGCAGAAAGTTGTGTCCTGCTGTGGCATGTGCCACATACAAACAAGTTTGTATCCAGAAACACCCATAGCACGAGCTGTTGTAAACACAGGGTTAAACAGCAGGTATTTCTTGACCTCAGGGCTGGATGATAAAGATGAAAAATCATATCTCTGTAGCTGAATGGTGATGTAAATTTTTCTATTGGAAGAAAAAATAAAAAACCTTTGTCACAGTACAAGATTCACAAACTGTGACGCAATCCTGGACACCAAATACCTGGAGCTGCCTTCCTTTTAATCCACTCTAGAGCTCCTAAAATTGTAGGAGAACCTGAGATTTTTTACACAGTTCCACCAACGTTTTGCTAAATTCAGGTCGATTACTTAGAGGGTGCCGCTTGAATTGGGTCACAGCCATGATCTATTCTGGAGGCTGCTGCATCTTGACCTTTGAGCTTTTCCCCCTCTTACACTGATTTACTGTCGTCATTGGCTGCTTTAAAGTCAGATCATCTTACGTTTGAGTTCTCCTAATTTGTTCAGTTTTAAAAGAAAGTTTGAGAAAACAACCATTTCTGCTTTAATTTATTAGTGTAAAGCAGGTATTTATTTTCATTGTGTGTTGTCAGTTTAAAAGATTAAGAAAGACCTTTATTGTATTCATAATGCTCGACCATATTTTTATATACGTACATGTTTAAAGCCTCTTTTTTGTTGGTGACATTGCAGACTGTTGCTTTTGTTTATTTTATTTGCTCTTAAATCTGTCCAAATCTTTTTTTATTTGCTCAGATGATGAATTTACATTTGTGAAGTTCTCAGCATTGGTTTAATCAGTTTATCTCCGGCATTTTCAGCCATTACACAAGACTGCTGGTTCAGATAAATATGTCTGAATGTCAAGACGTTTCTTCATAGGTCAGAAAATCATGGTTTAAATCTGTTCTCTGAAAGAGACAGCAGAAAATAGCTATTTGTTGACAAAGCAATGAGTATGTTCCTTACATAATGTCCTTACATAATGTTTGTTTATATATATATATATATGAGAAGATGCCTGTGTATATACATATCTGAACTGACGCAGTTTTATAAAACCTTAAGTCATCTACATTTCAGTCTGACTTTATGATGCATCAATTATCCTCCTGGTTCAACTCATGCACTGTATGCTTACAGCTCCACAGGGAGCTCTGTGATTGGCTGGGAGCAGCCTCAGGCTATTTCAGGTTTGCTTTCAAGACTGCATCAACATGCAGTTCGGATTATGTTGATGAGAGTATTGACAGAGGGATTGGAAACAAAAGAACTGTGCACACCAGAACCTTCGCTTGTCTCAGAAACAACAGTTTACCTTGTTTAACGGACTATTTCAACTAAAAATTTTATTTCTGTCAGGAACATTTTGTCAAGAAAAGACACCAGAGCAGTTGCTAGACTTTGCTTCTCAGCAATTATTTGTGTTCATATTTACTTTTGGCTTATGTTTTCTTAATTGCTGATATCTGAATTTGCCCTCTTAGAGGGGTCTTCCCTACCCTTCCACAAGCTGACTGTGAAAGCCTTAAACAGGAACAAAACACAGACATGCTTAGAGATGAACACTGGTTAGATTTGATTGATACCAATGCCATAAATAATTTAACTTATGCATCCCGTTCTTCAATGACTCCTTTATCGACTCCTGCTGATTTTCTGTCTGGGTGAAGGTTGGTCTTTTGTTTTCAATTATTAAATGTGGCACTCCTGATTCAATGTTGTGCTGCACGAATGCTTCGGCAAGTCACTGAAGTTTCCACTTACCAAATGGAATTATAAACAAAAGGACTAATAATATCGAAGGAAAGCATGAGGCGCAGAGGGAAGCAGCAAAATCCCCGCTGAGTGCATCAATGACAACAACAAAACACTGTTGAAGTCAGAAAATGGCATAAAGGAGGAGCTGGGGTGGAGGACGGTTGCAAAGCTGCTTGCAGCTGGAGCAGCAGAGTGTAGGTATGCAAGTGCAGCTTAAATCAGACGGTCCGACTGCATTTAACAGAGCAGTCTTGGAGGTAATAAGCTAGCTGTCGGCAGTGGTGGACTAGCTTTGGATCAGCTGTTTAACAATGAAATACGGGATGATGACAACTTTAACTCTGTGTCCTGCTAGAATGTTCGCTGTTTGCAGTTTATGTTGCACCATCCAACTGTTTATGGACATCTTTTATCGTTAGTGCAAAAATGGTTTATTTATTAATTTGATCTGATGCAGACATGCATTAAAAAAACTTTGTGGCATTTTCATAGCCTTATATAATGAATCATCTCTCTTTCATCTGTGTCCCAGTAACATTGGGTATCTGTTTTAGAAGGTCCCCGTGTCATAATACAAAGGTATACCTAATAAAGTGGCCAGTAAATGAATGTGGGAGCTACAGAAATAATGGCACAGTAGGAGTGTTAAGTTGATAAGACAGCGCTCTACAGACTGCGATCTCTTCGTACATGTATTTTAGTTTTTAATTTGACTACACATGTGTTTTTGTGGCCCTGATGATTATTGGATGCCCTGATTAAAGTGCTGTCATGATTTATAAACTGAGGATGTGATCATGGAATAATCTGTACACAGAGACCCAAAGGAGCTTTTAATATCAGACACTCTTACAAACAGAGCTGAGTCTGATGGGAGCTGTGCTGTTGCTATAAACACAGGTCGTGTTTTCTGCCCTGACAGGAATAGACCGGACTCCTTCAATCAAACACACAAGGACACCCTAACGTTTAAGGACCTCTTACTCCTGTCCTTAAGATGGATGGATGTTTTCTATAAATTATCAGACATGATTGTTTTTAAAAATATGTCTGATAGAATGTTATTGAACATCTTGGGTTAATTAAATGTGCAGTTTTGAGTTTAAACATGCAGGAAAGCTTTGTATAGGTGCATCAGCCTTCTGCGATTCTCCTTTATGTTTCTGACTAAAGCCTGAGAGGAGACTGTACCTCATGTCTGCATGTTTGTGTCTCTTTGGTCTATTTTTGTCCACGCTGTGTGTCGTTTTCTGTCAAATTGTCTGAAAAGTAAATCTGACATGAGAGAATTAAGCTCTGATGTTTCGGTGCTCCGCTCAGCTAACAGACAGATAAAAAGAAATAAAACCTCTGTGTTTATGCTGCTTACTCTGCTTCTCCTACAGACGGACAGACAGCCCTGTAACCATGGTTACCTCCACAGAGGGGAGAGCTTGTCTCCGTGTTAAATGGGAGGAGAGAGGATGCTCCCAGCGTGGGCACTGGTGTTTCACAGAGTGTGCATGAGTGTGTGTGCTCAGGGGTTAGAGGGGACTGCCCTGCATTATACATGGAGCCCCTCAGATGGAGGCGGCGACTTTGTAAATGAAAGTTTGATGTCATGTGTCGGCGAAGGAGCTGTGGGGATGTGCTTCGTCACGCTTGGCAGCTCTGATTGAGTCATGGAGTGATGAGGATAGACTCGAGCTGAAGGAGCAGGGAGTGATTGTGGTAAAAATAATAGATATCAATATACGTGACAAACTGGGCTGCTTTTTGTTATGGTAGTATTTTTGATTTAAGTTTAAGATGAGACTTTCCACAGCAGGGCCAAGCCTCAGGTGAATTCAAAGGCTTGCTGAAACAAACAGGTTTCATTTTAGTAAGCTAAGAATTGAGTGCTGCAGGACTGGGACCAAGGAAGTGGAAGGGAGTGAACATTTTAGCCCCTCAGGTTCTCAAGGCCGAGTGTATACAGGATCTTTCTAAAGCCTTTAGATAAGTACCTGAAACTACGTCCATGATGAACACATACAAACAAGATGGTACGTTCTTATCTTGCATCATAAAATGCTTCTGACGTTGCCCCACCTATCAATTTTGAAGTATTAGGTGGTTTTCACACCATCTGCTCGGCTGCTTTGTTTCAGTTCAGCTGAAAAATCTCTACAAACCGTCATATTTCCTTTGGATAGTTTCATGTTTACGCAGCAGTATTTTGAAGTGGACCAAGTCCCAAAAAGGCCTGGGCTGCTCTTATGCCATAACAGAGTTTCTATAACTATGCTGTGTATTACAGGGAAAAAGCTTTCAGTCTAAGCTACCCACAAAACAACTACTACAACTAAATGTCCTATTTTAGATGATCCAGATGAGCATATTTGTCACTGTTTGACACGTCTTATGATATTAGTGTGAGCAAACTGTGTGCATGAGGAGGAGGGGGGATCAGTGACGACACCAGATAGTAAAGTAACTTCTTGTCATGCAGCATGTAGACGTGGGTGATGCTGAGAAGTTGGAGAGCAGCATTAAAAAGGATAAATTCTCCTGATTGGTAGAGCTGGACTAAAGTCTGTGAACTAAACCAGTTTTTGAATCAGTCCATGTTGTTGAGTTCTGTGATAATCTGCTGAGGTGGTGAGTGATGTCAACATGTTGATATCAGGAATGCACAATACTGGATTTTAGCTGCTATCTGATATGACAATATTTCAACACTTATTCTTGTTGATACCAATATGAATACCGATATATAGAAATGACTGCAAGTAGTTCTTTTTAGATCATGCCTGTATCATATGTAAAAATGCTTTTTTGAGTCACAGTAAAACCAAGTTTCATTTGCCCTTTATGCTAAAACACTGATTTACTGCTTGCTGAAAGAAAACTGCTCTTTTTCGGGAGCTTGTACTCTCAATTTAAGATTGTTGTGCAAAAAACTGTCTTGATGCAAATATATAACCCTGGAATATCAGCCAAAATGTCGTATCTACAGTTTTTAGATTTTGAAGCACTCTTCTCCCAATATCAGAACAATAATATTGTGCATCCTTAGTTTTCATGGATGTTTTTCCCGTGCACAGACGAAAACCGTTCCCTATCACAGACATAGTGCACTGTCTAGTGTATTCACCAGTTTGTATTGTTGTTTTAATTCTCAGCAGTTAAGCTCATTCACTTTATAGTGAACTATAAAATGCAGACAATGCACAGCAATGTGAGTGTACATACAATGTACCCTATATTGTTCTCTCATACACCACAATGCAATGTAATCATGGTTTTACAGAGAAGAAGAAGAAGAAGAGAAAGAAGGCACAAAATGGCACTACTTTCATTTATAAATGTAAGAAGAATCATAAAAGTGTCTTTAACACATTCGTAGCGTAGCTTTCTCATGTCTTTAGCGGCTGTAAACAGCTGCAAAATTTGCTACTTCTCCTTCTGAGCGCCCGGTTTGTTTACATGATGCTTGGTGCATCCACCTCTGTCACAGAAATATCCGACTTATCTTCTGACACTGTGATGTTTAAAAATATTAGCATAGTGTCTGAAATCTTTTGGTCATTCCCTGTGAAGTTCATTATTTCATTTACACTACATCAAGAATAGTGAGCGAGTGAATAATTGGGTGGTTTCGAACTCAGCTAGTGACTTTGTGGGACCAAAACATTATTATTTTGCAGTACTTTAAAATCAGCCTGGTTGTTTGGTAGTTGTAATGCAGTTATTACAACTGCAGAAGTGTGATGAGTTAACTCATTATCACCCTTGTGTGTGTTGGTTTTGTCTTTACTGAAAACATATCGCTCCAGAAGGCGAAACTTACCAAACATCAAACTCCATCTTGTTTCAAAACAATCCTTCAAATGGTCCAGGTGAGGGAACAACCTCACTGTTCTTTTCTGAGGATGGTGGTAAACTGCAAAACAAGGATTGTACTAATGTCAGGGGACTCTAATGCAGTCATTACTGATTGTTATGTTTAGAATCAATGATACACACATGATAACCATATTCATTAGAACTAACTTGATTAGGTCATGGAATTAAAACACCAGGTTATATCATGGTGTTATACATCAGAAGTATGATAGTTGCTTTTATTTCAACAGCCATGTTGTGGTTGTGAAAGTTTCATTCCTGAAGATTGAGTATGAATAAAATGTTTCATGAATTTTTGTTTCCCATGTACGTTATTGTCAGCAATGATTCACTAACACGGTAAAAAATCCCCTTGGCTTTTAATCAAGAGAACCAGTTAGATGCGGACTTGAGTGTTGGCCTACAAAAACACATAATTGTTGACCCTCTGTTGGGCCTAAAAAGGCAGAGCCACATTTGCTTATGATGAAGTGAGAGGGTTTTTGGGGTTTTTCCACCTTTCCTTGTCAGGGCAGAGCAGTGGGTAGACCTGGAAAATGGAGTGAGAAAGTACAATTTTCACGATATTAGAAATGTAAAATTGAATATGATTCCAGAAAAACTGGAAGAAAGCTGTGGACCATTCCTTAAACAACCTATCTCCATCTTAAAATGTGCTTTTAAAAGTCACTGAAAGAAACAGAATGTTCAGTGTCCTTCATATTTGACTCAGCCTTCTTTTATTTCTTTCGTTTTTTTTCTTTTTATTACAGCCTGGCCCCGTCATAACCTGCATGTAACTGCTGGCTTTTAAAAAACGTGTTTTTTTTTCACTGATGTGAAATGATTTCTCCATTAAAGAGAGTAACAGACTGACTAAGCTTCTTATGGACTTATGAAAGTATTTCTGTAGGACGCTGGCTGCAACAATCCATCCTTTCTCTGTAATATTCAGTATTTATTCATTCAAAAGACCCACTTGTCCAAGAGTCCTGTTGGACCAAGGGTTGCTATGGCAACCAGCCAGCAGCAAGAGGTTGATTAGGTCGAGGTTTTGAATACTGTGACTCTGAAGGGAACATAAGGATATCATCAGATGGGAATGAATGCTCTGTGCAGCTCTGGGAGAAAACAGTGCTGACGCTGTGAGGACAGGATGAATGAAGGACACTTCACGGAGCTCGGCAGAGGACTTTACTTTATTGTAAATGTACTGATTGTGTTTTGTTGATTTCGGTCTCTATGGTATAACATGAAGTATGTACATATTTCAGAAGAGCAAATGCTTTATGCTGACATGTGCAAAACCAGTGACAACACAAGACCAAGCCTGAGAAACAGCTTCTCCTCTGGAGATTTAAATGTGTTGTGAAACAGTGACATTTGTGTCATTCAACTCCTTTAAACTTTGGTGCCAAGATGCTGCCAGTGTTCCTCGGCCTTTGCAGCTGAGACTTTTTGATCTTCCAGTTCATGAATTCAGACCTTTAAGTGTGAGCACTTCATAGCGGAGAAACTTTGGCATTTGATTACCGGAGAGTACACAAAGGTCAGAGGGCTGACGGAGGAGTTTCTCTGCATGCGACACAGGAAGTTTGACCTGATTCAGCAGAGACTGGAAACAGAGGAGGTCTGCAGGTCTTTGTCCACACTTTAGATTCACCTGACCTTCTTATAACTCTGACTTATGTTACGGATTAGCCCCACCCGGGTCCAGAGCAAAACAGAAAACTCATACAGCTAACCCTAACCTGAAGTGTATAAGTGATGCTAGACGGCTAGAGAAAGAATGGACTGGTTTTCACGCAGAAACAACCGAAGGGTGACAAGCTCACTGACATGTCCTTTGGCCGGGCCTCTGGCGAGGATGGCTCAGGTCGGCGTAGCGTTGAATGGCGGACTCAGTCGGCGTAGCTGTGAGCGGCGAACCCAGTCGGCTTCCTTCTCAGTTCAGTTTTTGTATTTTTGGTTGGGGTTAAACAAAGAAAAATGCTGGTTTTATCTCAGTGGGCAGCCGTGTTGCATCCTCAGGCGTCTGTACGTTGGCGTCTTCAAAACCTCCCAGCTGCAGCCCCTTTTACCTGATGGCTAATGATGTCTTCTATAAAAGGAGACAGACGTCCACTCCTGGCGCACCTCAAGCATGATGCATTCAAGTCCATCAGAAAAGACAGTTATGCCAACACAGCTCAACCCACTTTATTTCCATCGTGAAAACCAGTCCAAAGTAAATGAGAAAACAAAAGAAACCCCAAAAACAAGAAGAAAAAAAAGAAGAGGACCCATCTCTCCTCACATTCCTAACACTTACCTTCATATCGATACAAAATACAGTTTAGATAAATAAAGCAACACCTATACAGCCCAAAAACTTGTGCTGACATGCCTGAATTTGCCCCCTGAATCGTGTTTCACTCTGAAAGGATGACAACATCCTCACATAACTGTCTGTGTGGAGTGACAGCAGACTTTACACTCAGGCTCTCTGTCTCTGTCACTGCTATGATGGCTGGAAAAGTACAACTCGAGATAAACCCACTGTTAAACCTTGTGCTCTGGATGTAGTTGTAAATAGACTTGACTCTGCGTGTGTGTGTAATTTGAGGGCAGTTGAAGCACAGGAGAGCACTCAACTTTAAAATGTAGGTATGATGCCAGTTAGCATCAACAGGCATTAATGGACAGTAATGTTAAACAGATAGTAATAAAGTAACACATTTTCCCATCTCAGGTATTGGATCATTGCATTCATTGCAACAAACAAATACAGTTTGGCTGTCTTTGCAGTCTCATTGCTCAACATTGAACAGTGTGGGCGTGTGCGTGTGTGGCTTTTAGTAGCCGTAGCAACAGAGCCATTATAGCCTAATGTGAATTTGCGATAAAACGGAAAAACTTAAAATAACTTCCAAAATATTGGCCACAGGTAGTCTAAACTGATATTTTAGCTGTAGAAGCAAACAATACGCTGATGTGTATTTTTATCTAAAGCAACTTAGCTCAAATAGGACAATTTGGCTGTGTATATGTGGTCGTAGTGAAACTTCAAGTGCCCTCTTTCTTTGGCTGGATGTAGTTTGGATCTTGAACAGTCCCCCATAAAACAAACGCTTGCAAAGGTTCCTGGGTGTGTTTCCAATATGCATGAACCGGCGGTAGAGGAACACATATGTTATCTTGGATGCATTTGAAATGGAAGCAGTTCGATACGAATTTGTGACAACAGGCATTAAGGAGTTAAAAAAATAAAGCTGCATTTAGCCAGTAAAGCTGTTTGATCGGTCATTATTGTGATGGAGCCCTGAGGCTGGCTCTTGCCTTCAAAGATTATAATCATTTGTTGTTTTCCATGGAGCGGGAAGTGTTACAAAGTGCTCTGAAGGTCAGCACCACTTTGTTTGACAGTTTTGACTACCAAACTTTCTGCAGTTTGACAAAGAAAAGATGACTTGCAATAATCTCAAACTGCATGCACAGTATCCCTGCAGCACTTTCATGTATGCACTGATGGTCTGACATTGTAGAAACACATGCTCTGTCCTTCAAGTTGATCCTGAGGTTGTTGCAGAAAGCTCTGGCTCTAAGCACTTACTCTGAATGATGCAGTGCAGCTCTCTGCAGCAGGAGGACAGACGCTGACTGCAGGTCATCCACACAAACCATCACACTGCCTCAGTTTGTATGAGTGAAGGAGACATCAGAGCTGCAGAGTCACCGCTCAGCTGCTCGTTCCCCCTCTCATCTCTGCAGACTTTATGAGGGGAAGTGGGCGTGCGAAAGCCGCCTGTCATCAGTGGAAAAGCTTACTTAGAAAGATTTGCATCAAACTACGACCTTGACTGCTAATATTAGACCATCACTTAGCTTAAAACATACAGAAAAGCTGCCGATGTGCCCACGAGCAGGGCAGCAGTTCACAATGATTTGCTGCGTGGTTTCTGAGTCCAACCTTTGACCTCCCAGTGGAAGGAGCAGCACAGATTGAATGCAGTAAAAAAATCATCACAGTGGTTTTTCTGTTTTTTTCTGCAGAGCTCTGGGAGCTCTGAACGCGCCCTCTGTGAGCCAGGATTTTCGCTTTAGTGAGGAGGAAAAATGCTGAATCATTGTGCCTCCTTACTGCTCTGGTCGGCTTCCAACTGCAGCTCAGTCAGCGTCCAAAAACACACAGCGGACGTGTCCTTCCCAAAGCAGTGATACAAACATTACTGTGCAGCAGGGGACAACAAATGTCTGAATATGGCTGCACAATGATGATTCCTTTGAGGCCTATTTAACAAAATATGTAACAAAAACATGTCGACTCAGTAAAGTTGCATACATAGATAATTATTTTATGCTTAAATAATTTTGTAAAAGGTCATTTTATGTGTGAGGACTGTTTTTAATATTTATTTCCTCTGTTTCTCTTCCAGTCGGACAGTAACACCAGTTTCCTGCGAGCGGCGAGGGCAGGAAACATAGACAAGGTTTTGGAATATCTAAAGGGAGGCGTGGACATCAGCACCTGCAATCAGGTAAGAGACAAATAATATGATACTCGAAGGACCCTCACACTCATTATAGGTATGTAATATATGTGGGACAGTATTTGTTTTTATTAGGCCACTGTTTTAGAGATTGTCCACTGAAAATATGTGGAGCATTGATTCGTAAAGTCATGTAACATCCATCAATCCAAGGTGAGAGTCTGAGTACACTAAGGACTGACATATGGCCCTTTTCCACTAGCACGCCTTGGCCCTACTCTACTCGGCCCTACTCGATGTGCAGCGTGTTTCCACTAGCCTGGTACCTCCTAAAACAAGCTAGTTTTAGTACCTACTCCGCTCTGGTTCCAAGCAAGCTGAGTTGATACTAAAAGATGACGTCACCGACTGCCGGCTACTGATTGGTCAGACAATGTTGTCATCGTTGAGTCATGAGCGCGACAACCCAGCATGTTAGCGGTAGCTACCGTTAGCTTACCCTCATACGTCTTTTCTTTGCAGCTCGATTGCTCTCGTCCTCGGCTTCATTCTGTTGTATAGCTTCCAAAACTCTCCTGAGCTTCTCAAGGGGTATTTCTTCTTGCCACCTGCAGCCTTCTTCTGCTTTCCTTTTTTACTCGGTTTGTGACAAAAAGCCACAGATTGTTGTGTCGCGCTCAAAATGACATCATCGCAGTGCCGCTCAGCTGTTTACAGCGACACTGCAGCCCGTTGGGCAGGAGACTGAGGCTAATGAAAAAGCAGCACAAGGCGAGTAGAGTAGAGCCGGGTAGAGTCAAGTAGAGTAGAGTAGGGCTAATGGAAAAGGGCCAGAAGACAGACATACAACCATTCACATAGACGCCCATGGGCAATTGAGTCACCATTTAAGGGGATACTACATGTTTTCTGAAGTGCAGTTGCTCAGGCCTATGGCACGAGTAAATGTGATTGTCACGAAAGCACCCTGTTAGCTTTGTCCTTGGTAGGAGATAGCCAGCGAGCAACACTAGGCGATAAGCAGAGTGGTGCCACCAAAAGACTCGTAATAACCCCACTTTTAGTTCAGAGCTACAAAACAAACAAAATTGTCTCGACTAGATGCTCCACTAGGATTCTTTAAACTATTTTTCTCTTCCTCCACGAAGCCCCTGTGTTTAGAACTATTTTGTGATGCAACGTATGGTTTACTCCTCTGTTTGTTGCTCACATGAGGAGTTTTGGCAGGTGTTTGCTGTGTGAACGGGCTCGTGTAACATACTTAACTTCTTGGCAGAAGCTTCTGCCTTGGCCATTATCTGATTGGCCTATAATCAGTTTGACCTACAGATGATAGCCCAGCCACCTCCCCTATCTGTTTTTTAAAGGTTTGACCTCTTTACACACTTTTAGATGGGCATTTGCCTGGATTGACGATTGACATTCATCCTTTATGATGAACATGGTATATCTTTTAAACAATGAGACTGTACTTATGAGAATAAATCACGTGGTTCACGGGCGCACTATGTGTTATGAAATAAGGGTTGGGTATTCATGCACAGCTGTTGTGAGTTTACAGTAAATGTCATCTTTAGATCACTATGAGCTTTTGATTGAGGCATTGGAAAATGTATAGCTTAAAAGCTGAGCAACTTCAAAGTTGTAGTATACTGAACAAAACAGCAGCCAAATCTTTAGTATATTACCTGAGGTGTAGGAGCACTTTACGTCACATGCACGTGGGTTTGAGTAGCACAAAAGGTTTGGTGAAGGAATAAAGGAAGTCCAAGGTGTTGAATGTCCTGGGTGCACATGCACATCAAAACTTTTAAAAACATTGAACAAATTGAACAAGTTTTTGAAAAGAGTAAACAAATAAATAAATAAAAAAAATAAAAATAATAATAATATTGACCTTTTTATGTATTTTTTGGGCATTTTTGTGCCTTTATTGATAGAAGAGAGACAGTGGATAGGGGGTGAGAGAGTAGGGGAAGACCCTCTGCAAACTGGTCACAGGCTGGATTTGAATCCGGATCAGCAGAAGTATGTGTGTGGGACATGCGTGGTTGCTAACCACTCCTCCAAACCAGCACCCCAATATTGCACTTTTATTAACAAAGTTGTACAAAACTTTTGACATGAGACGGGAGCATACAGAAGGCAAAGCACAACACCTTAAGTACAGAAGGGCGCAACCACAACACACAAATATCAGATTAGACCAAATACAATAAGAACCAAGAGGAGAGACAAGCGATTCACTTGGTTTGGAAACAATTTCAAGGACTGTAAGGAAAACCAAAGACCCCAAAGTGGGCGCAACAATCCAGGCTCTGATGTCCAACATGGTCAGAAAATCACAAAGTGCACCGAAGCCACAGAGATGGAAACACCAGAGACCACACCAAGGGGGGGCCCGGGGCCCCTCGAAGAGCACAGAGGCACAGAGAGGTCTAGTGACTCAGTGTGCAACTACACTCTGAAGAAAGTACCCCGCAGCAGTCCCCAATGCAGTTAAACAGCCCCATATTGGCAAAATCATACCAAGCGGCCTGACCTGGACCATCCATGCCCACTCCCTGAGTCACCAGCTCTCTCCTTCCTCTGCACAGTAAGGACCTGTTCTTACTAACCCAAATAATACAAGTAGAACGAAAAAAGAGACAATGAGAACCAAAATTAAAGATGCGAAAAGGCAATTCAAAATGGTAAAAGCAGAAGACAGGAGGATAAAAGGAAAATGAGACAGTAAGCTATAAAAAACTGGAGAAAAAACACAACAAAAAGAAATACAAACATAAAGAGGATATAAAACAGTAAAAGGGACATAAAATAAGCTAAAAACAATAAAAGTACTGCATTATTTGAACAGCTGAAACAAAGTTGTGTGCCAATTTTTTCCCAAAAATGTCTGATTCCTGATCAAATGGAAAACTTAGCAAATTTAGGAAAGCCCAGCACAGATGGAACCCAAGCATGCAAGGCAAGAACATGTAAACTCAGCACAGCAAGGACTAACATGGGGATTGAACCATCAACCTTCAGCTGTGAGGCCTTACCCGCTGCACCACCGTGTTGCCCCCTGTTACAACTCCTCCCTGCTGTATGTCAAAGCTGAAAGGGTCAGAGACATCACTCGTGCATTTAAGGGGACGTGGGCGAAGAAAGGAGAGACGTCCTGCCTCATGTGTGAATTAAAGTGCTCATGCTTTTTTACAGTGTTCTGCATGGTTCACACCTCCAGTCTGTAGATACGGTTAAACTCTCCGCTGCTGCTCCCACCAAACAGGTTGTTCGTCCACCTCTTGTTCTGTTGCATGAATCTACGGGATGTGCTCTGTTAAGTGCTAATGTGCTGCTGTTGTCCACCTCCAACCTCCATACATGTTTAGTTTATTATGAAAGCGGCTCTTCATTCCTGCAGTGGAGAAGGCTGCTGTTTGATCTTTTTTAGGCCTCATGATTATCTAGTCACAGCTAAGACCCATTATCATTCCTGCCATACACGAGGCCAAGGGGGCTGCAGAGAAACCTGAGAGGGGGTAAACAGTCCCATCCTGGTAACAATCATCAGCTGGTAAACAGAAGTCACATGGAGGGGAGGTGTAGGACCTGCTGACGGCTCTCCGGAGGCTTTATCAAGTGTTGTGGTTGGAGTGAAGTTGGCATCCATCACTTTGACTCTATTGTTTCTCTCTTGTTCTGGTACATTCTACTTGTTGAGTAGCCTAGAAGCAAACTTTGATAGACTTGACAAAGAAAGTCTTAAGTTTGTGTCTCTTGAGCTTGCCCACTGTCGTCCTCAGTTGTAGCTGAGTACTTCTTGACCGTGTTTTGTTTTTTGTTTACATCCAGCTGTTAATCTGAAAAGAAGAGGTGTTGTTGGGCTATGTCAGAGCAGGTTGTTGGATGTTCTTGGATGCAGATGCCTGTTTATAGAGATTAATTAAAGCTAAATCCCCATCACATGGCTGCCAGTGGGTCTCAGTGTTGCATCATGGCAGATTACCTCCATTGCTGTCAACCTCCAGAGCCAAAAAAGCTGAAACACCAGTGGACAGTAACTCTCAGACTTAGAACAAACACAAACCAGAACATAGTTCGACTTTGTGCCTTCTATTGTAATTTTCTGCAGATTTTTGAGGTAGTGGTGAAGTTGTTGATGCTTTGTTGTTATGTTTTAGCTGATTTCCTCATCCCGTGGCTTTTCCTGTTTACACCTGAACAAAATGGTGGTAGTACCTGAAAGCACAAGCTAAACAAAGACCCTGCAAAGAAAGTTTATGTGTTTGCCAACAGTGCGTTTTTCTTTGGTGGGGCTTAGCTAGAGGCAAAAAGATCCAATGGACAGCCTGTACTGGCTTACAAGCTGGTTTTGGCTTGTTTTTAATAAAGCAAAAACAAAGGACAATTTGATGTCACTAACCCAATTCATACTGCCATTTCAAGCCGGGAAATTTGCCCCTCTGTAATGTTTCACCTCCACTGCAACTGTTTTGAGGATGGACTTGGGGGAATGAGATGACCCCTTCTTTGTCCCTCTTCCAGAGCTAGTGACAGAGGCGTGATATTGAAAGTAGGAGGAACACAGCAGGAGACAGGAGTGCTGCGAGTAACCTCCCTATCTTTGTTATGTGTGTGTATGTGGGGCTAACCATGTTGGGCACGCCCAAGCTGTATTGCATTGTGAACTGACACAGACACAGCCTTGTTGAATCAGTGTGAATGAGTCTAGGTGCACATATAGTAGAACCTTGTTGTAGTGCTTTTGCTAAAATGCAGTTTTGAATTGGGCTACTTCCTCCCAAGGACTTTAATTGTGTCTCGGAAAAGTAAAAGACAGGATCAGTTGAAGTTCAGCTTTCAGCCATTCCAGTTACTCTTCTATTCTGACACCAGCAGCACACTGACAAGTTCAGAAGTCATGTGCTGATTGCTAACTTGCAGTGGAAATCTGAATTTGCCTCCAGTTTGCTTTGCTTTGGTTCAAGCTAATGCTGTGGAGTCATTTTGAAGTGGGTTGTAAAGGGGTCTCCAATGTGTGTTTTAGGGATGCATGGCATTGGATTTTTGCAAATACCTAATATGCCAATATTTCTCAGCTTATAATCATCATACCAATGCTTTATTATTTTTCAAAAATCTTTACATTATGAGAATTGACATGTTACATTTGTAATTTTGCCAATATTACAGCTGATATATTGCTGACATGTAGGGCTGATTTATTGGATGTAAATATCTGCAAAATTGTTTATATTGACAGGTGCGGTTTTTAACTCTTTAGTATGATATCTGAAGATCCTGGGGAAAAGATTGAAATATGTTGTACCTTCAGCTAACAGGAGATCTTTGCTCTGATTTAGCTTATTGGCTTTGGAGTGTGCATCAGATAGTATTTGTTTTTAAGCCAACTGTCAGCCCCGAATTTTCTTGACCCATTTGAACCTTGGGTTTCGTTTAATAATCAGAATGTACAGTTTATAAGCTTTGGCGGTGACCTGCAATTGCAAACAGTTCAAATGTAAGTATAACCCCAACATGTTTAAAGATGGGCGGCATGGTGGAGCAGCAGTGGTTCACATGCCTCACAGCAAGAGGGTCGCTGGTTCAATTCCCGTGTTGGTCAGGGTCTTTCTTTGTGAAGTTTGCATGTTCTCCCTGTGAATGCGTTGGTTCACTCTGGGAACTCTGGCTTCCTTCCACAGACCAAAAACATGCTAATTATACTGGTGATACTAAATTACCCTCAGGTATGATTGTGTATATAAATTTGTGTCTGTCTCTCTTTCTGACCTTTTTAGCAACAATAACATTTAATCTGATTTACATTCTGTTTTTCAAGGATCAACCTCTGCAGCACACAAGTCTTTAATATTTTATTGATAATAAGCAGCACTGTGCAGCTCTCATCGATCTCTCTAAGCATTTGACTCAGCGGACTATACAGTACTTATACACATATTAACCAGAGCATGTTTATTAGAATAATCAATAAACTTGTTCTGTAACTACCAGACTGACAGAACACAGTGTCTGCAGGCTGAAGGGCTCATAGTTATGAACATAATTTCACACCATTGTTTAGAATAGTTTGGAATAGTCTACCCACTGAGCTGAAAATGCAAACTATCTTTTCAACAAAGGGATTAAATTATGGCTGAAGAAACAACAATACTGTTCCCATATATAAAACATTTGCTTGTATACATGTTTACCTGAAGGAACCATCTCATTCAGCTTTTTTTAAATGAACTTGCATTGTATTTTCTTTGTACAACTGTAATAAAAAAGCCTCCCTTGGACTGGTGTTGGAAATTAGCACTGTGCTAGAAATGCTTATGTCTATTCAAACATTGCAGCATTAATGTTACTGTGTGTCCATGTCAAATAAACAAAAATAAATAATAGTGTGATTCATCAATGTGCTAGTTACAGGTTGTTTTAAGATTCACCCCCTGTAGGATCAGAGTATTAGTGTTTTACTTTGCAGTGATGCTGATTATCATATCTTAATAACATAAAGCGCTCATGAGCAGCTGTTTACTCGTATTAGCCATAACTGCCTCGTTCCCCAGAGATGACCCAAGCTCTTCTAAATCACATTTATTCTGCATCACATTTACATTTTTTTAAAACCCACGGGTGTTAAAGATCTGATGGATAGTTGGGAATCTTTTCCTCAGTGAATTGGCTCTTGCAGGATGACAGAATGAGGTAAGATATTATGGATGGAGGCGTGGGCAGACAGGAGTGTGGTGCATGATAAAGTGGTGAGGGGTTTCTGGGTTTGATGGAGGGGCAGGTGAGAAGGTGTGCAGAGATTAATGCAGCAGCTCAGAACAGGAGGTGAGAAGTTATGTTCAGCGTACAAGAGGGAGACAGGAAAAAGTGTTCTGCAAAACAAAAAAAGAATAAATCACATATGAAATGGACGAGGAAGTTAAATTGATTTAATTTTGTAGTTAAAATGTCAAACAGTTCAACCCTCTTCCAGAATGAGTCTGTCCTGTTTTGGCGAGGGATATTCCAGTACTTAAATTTGCAGATCAAGTACTGACATTTGGTACTTACTTATACCAAGGACAAGAATAAATATTTAATAAATACCACTTCAGATCTTCACGTCTGTCATATTCACCAAACTGCACCCAAAGCTTCGACTTCATCTGCCTGCTCAAAAAATCAGAAGCTATCATGCTGTAAATCACACACAGTACAACATTGGTGATGCTTTACCAGTATGAATACAAAGACTTACTGTTGGCTCTGAAATTCATACTGGCATGATTCAGACTTTCTATAATTATGTGGGACATTTTTGTGATTGTTGCATGCGTCTGACTTTGCAGCAAATCTTTCAAAACTTCCCTCGGCAGAAAATCACCCCCAGTCTCCTCAGTTAGTTGGTTTCTACAGCCTGTGCCTCAATCTAGAGCACATTGACTCAAAACAGGTACTCACAGCTTCTGGGCTTTTAATATACAGTAGAAATAGTCAAAATAATATTAGCGCAAAAGCAAATTAAAGTTAGCCAGTTGATATAATTTTTAATGTTGCTGTTCCTGTTGTTTCACAATCTCGCACTTATTTCATGAAGTTGTGGTTCTCCTGTGATCTTAAGATCATGCCCTAGCTACCATATATTCTCGATTTTAACACGCACTTTTTGCTTTTAAATAAGCTTTAATTTTTCAGGTGCGTATTATAGCAAAGCAAAATACTTAAAATATATTGTCTCGGCAACATCGTGATTGAAATACATCTAATACAAAAAGCCAAGATATTCTCTTTCTGTGCAAAATATTACTGTCAAACTGTTCAAATCACATATTTTGGGTCTCATTTAGTATAACTTTGTGTAATCATCGTTACATTATCAAGTGTAACCACTCACTGGCCAACACAGAGCGTTGCCACTTTGTTAGCAAGGGATGCAAAATAGCTGCACTGTGATTGGTGGAAGACATCAGCATGGTGATAGCTGCACTCTGATTGGCCGGTACACCATGAGTAAGAAGTATTTGTGTATGCGTGGAGCAAAAAAGTGTTTCCGCAGTGAGGAAATCATGCATTTGTTGTTGAAATACTGAAATGTCATTGATTTAAACTTTGAATAAAGGTACTTTTTGAGTTGTTTTAGAGAGTAAGGTTTGGGCAAAATTTGGGTGCATGTTATTTGCGAGTACAGTGCTTTTTAGGCATAATTAATACAATTATTTGGTGCCTGTTAGAATCGAGTGGGTGTTAAAATCAAGAAATTACTGTTATCAGAGTTGCATTCAGCTGGCGGCTCCTAAAAATGAAACCACTGCAGATTAGAAACCATGCAGACAAACTGTGAAAATTCAGGGTTAGAATGGCATGAACAAAACTGCCAGCTGAAACATTCTGATTGAGTTTCATTTTCAGCATACTTAGCCATTGAAAATGCATAAAAACTGCTGATTTTTTTATTCAAGGATGTAACACTTTGAGCACAGGACTGCGTGAACATGTTGGTTTTCACGTTGATGTTGATGGCCAGCAGGTGCATGAACATGTCGACTGATCCAAAAACAGCAGAGCTCAGCTGGAACACACATTAAGCTCTTCAACCAAACAGATGTCTCCTGCCAGCTGTGGCTAACCTCAGGGCCAAAATAACTGAACAACAGTCAGAATATTCTAGAAAGAGTGTTCACGCTCTTTTGGATCCCACAGGGAGCCACCATGGGACCCCAGGAGTTCAGCATGACCACCAGCCTCAGGGTGCTGCGTGATGTAGAATAGACAGTAAGTGAGGAAATTACTTATCGACTCAGCGGCTCTTTTAATGCTGAAGCTGGTGGCTGAAAGGGTTATTGAATCAAAGCTGGGTCAAGAGGAGGGGGGCAGATGACCCTTAATTCACCCACAGTCCTGTAGTAAATGTTTGAGGGGATTTTACAGGAGCTGGAATTGCTGCAAGGTTAGCAGTCAGCCAGTTTTTAGAAGTGAGAAATACACTCGTGAGAGCGAACAGAGCTTAAGTGGGATCGTTGTTTAGTTTATTCATTAGGCTTAAAGAATATATACTCCCGCTTAAAGATAAGTTACTTGATTTCTGACAAATATACAAAAAAGAAACTTCTTTCCAGGGTTGTGAATCATTTGTTCACCAACTACAACTGTTTGATTATTCTTTAGCTCTCATTATAGTTATACCTCATAGAAAAAATGGCACTTTTTTAGTTTAAGCCTGACTTTTTGCCCTCAATAAAGGAACAAATTACCCATAACATACTACTTAACAAGGCTGCTTGTGGAGTTTTGCCATAATGATAAATTATAATATTTTAATGTATTTTCTTTCAGATTCTCTCATTAGTCTGTTCTCGTACCAGAACAGCAGCTCATATGACTCAGCATGCTTAGTGTCACATCTTAGCTATCAGGTTTTTAATGTGGAGTGTGCAATAATGACCTTGTACGCTGTTTATATGGCAAATATTTTGTTTTTTAAGCATTTTGCTTTGCCCCCAAGTAGTTGGGAAAAATAGTTGTACATTACTATGGATTTTTGTAGATATATATGATATGCTGGTATTCATGGACTTATCGTCGCTGACACTAATCAATGAATCACCAAACTGTATTTGAGAATCGTTAACAGCTCCTTCAAATAATCGATATCATTAATCTCAATTCCATTCAATTGACAGTTGACCTGTTGTTTTCAGTTACAGTGTCAGAATTGTGGCTTAATTTTAATTACACCTACTGCACAACCTTAAGTGAGTGGAAACACCAGCAACTTGCAGAAGCAGTTATCTATACTGTGATGTATGTTTGGTATTGTTGCCACTGAAAATCAGAGCATTTGCCCACATGCCAAATCTGCAGGACTAGATGAGGGAATCGTTAAAGAATTGGATCGATTAGCAGGATTGTTAACAGCATTGGTATTGATAAAATCTTATCAATTCCCATCCCTATATACGATATGCTGGTATTCATGGACTTATCGTCGCTGACACTAATCAATGAATCACCAAACTGTATTTAGACTGATATTTTTTTGTCAAGAGTTGACCTGTTGTTTTGAAGGTTACAGTCTATGTTAGAAACAGATGTGAAATATTAAAACATTTTATTTTATTTTATTTTTATTTTCCTTTTAATTTGCAAAAGTGGACAGTCAGTGATGGTAAGGTAAATCATTATGGCTCAAACATTTTCAAATCTTCTAATAAAGATAATCAACTTATTAGGTAATTATTTGAAGACACTTTTTGTTTAAATGTAAAATTAAAGGGGGTTTCTAAAAGCATGCTTTGCAAGAGGTCAAAAGGAACCTCAGACATGTCCAAACTTTATTTTATTTATTTTTTATTTCAATCTTTGCCAACAAGTTAACATAGTAATTATATTGGGCTTGCAGCTTAATCGTATTTTACTTACCAAGAACAGGATCCAGGGATATATTTGTGATGCCTTTTTTGCTTGATTTCTAAAATCAAAACATTACTACTGACACAAGATTGAGAACAGAAAGAGGAAACTAAATAAAAAAGGACTTGAAGGTTACAGACAGACAACACATAGATACAAACAAAAAGGTTTCAGGATTTCATGTCAGGTATCAAGTAATGGGGAGCAAAGAAAAGAAAAAAAAAGACAAGTAAAAAACAAACTGTATGTATGTCAACCCCTACACAGCCATGTGTACCTATGTAGGCTTTTTTTTCTGTTAAAGGCAATTTTACCCAAGTAAATGTTAGACTTTATCCAAAATACACTTCCTAAAAATTCTAACAAGGGAGTTTGTGTCTG